>LPNX010991097.1:17207-46712 GCA_001517045.1 Pseudotsuga menziesii | reverse complement strand
TAAAATAATATTGATTAATTTTGGAGGAAGAAAGAAAAAAACTACTTTTTGTGTTCATATTTTTGACATATCTCCCTGTGTTTTTACTCAAATTTCAATCGGGAGAGCTCGTTGGATGCAGAATTTGATTCCGCATCCAACGAGTACCCACACTACATACTTTTGATGAACCCTGCTACCCCAAAAACAAGAAATACCTGAAAAAATGTGATGATGATGTCATCATCACATTTTTTCAGGTATTTCTTGTTTTTGGGGTAGCGGGGTCCATCAAAAGTATGTAGTGTGGGTACTCGTTGGATGCGGAATCAAATTCTGCATCCAACGAGCTCTCCCGATTGAAATTTGAGTAAAAACACAGGGAGATATGTCAAAAATATGAACACAAAAAGTAGTTTTTTTTAATGACAAATATGTCAATTCAACCATTATGGTTGACTTATTTTATTGAAATTCTATTGGTTCTTGAATTCCAACTCACAAAAACTTATTTTGGCATGTTTTCTTATAAGGCCCATTTTAGACCCCAAATTTCCTCTAATGTATGTACATTGGCAATCCAAATATTCTGATATGGCTAGATTCTAGTTTCTGTTGTAAGAAAACCTCCGCATGTTTCTTGTTGTCAAGTACACAATAAAGAGTATGGTTCTATACATACACAATTGTCCTTTCTGCTTCCACCCAATGGTGCATTGGAAGATCCTGGGAATGTAGCATTTTCTTTTTTGCTTCCATTATGGTTTCGTTCTTCCATTCCATAATGCCATTTTTCTGAGAATTGTATGGAGTGGTTAACTTCCTCTTAATCCTAGACTCTCTGCAAAGCTCCTTGAATTATTTTGAGGTGAACTCTATGTCATTATCTGACCGCATAGTCTTTATATTCCTTTTAGTGTGGTTCTCAACCAAGGCTTTCTATTGCTTGAACTTACTGAATAATTCATTTTTCCCTTTCAGTAAATATATCCAAGTCTTACATGAGAAATAATCTATAAAGGAAACATAGTACACATACCATCTTAGTGAGTTGGAAGACATGGGTCCACATACATGTGACTATACTATCTACAGTATTCCTTTAGCTTTACTTTCACTATTAAGAAATGTATTATTTGCAATATTTCCTTGTGCACATCCTTTGCAAATTCCATCTTTCTTTTTCTTCTTTTCTTGCAATCGGTAGTGCTCTATAATGCGCATGTGTAATATTTCAGTGTCATAGTTCACTTGGTTCTATTGACTCATGAACCAATGCTTGTTCAATATGCCCTTTTAGTTTGTACAAGCCTACATCTTGTTATCCAATTGCTATTGCATCATCTATTGTCTTTCCTTTAGGCCATATTAGAAATTGGAAATCAATAAATGAAAATATCATTCCCTTTACATCTAGTGCAGAGATGGAGAGAATATTCTTCTTCAATCCTAGAACATATAACACATCCTTGATCTTTAAATATTTTCTAGAATCTAGCTTGTATGAATATTCTCCGCTTCCTTTTATGGGGTATTGATAATCATCCCCATTTTTCACCTTGTGAGGTTAATCATGATCTGGAATGTTGATGAATGATTCTTTGTATCCTATAATGTGTTTATATGCCCCACTATCCACAATCCAATCATTGCTTCCATGTGAGATAATTCCCGTGAGTGTTGAGATCAACACATACTCTTCATCTGGATCATCCTTCTCTCTTCTGAATATTTTGTTTGTTGGTTCATCATCTTCGGTAGTATGAGAATGATGTCTCTTCTTTCTATTGACGGGGTCCTTGTTCTTGGGTCAGTCTCTTTCAAAGTGTCTCGTTTCATCACAAGTGTAGCATCGTATGTTGGAAGGATGTTTTATGAACTTCTTTTGTTTCTTTTCCTTCTTCTTGTGGTGATGGTGGTTCTCCTTATTCTTATAGTTCTTCCTAGTGTGAACAATGAGAGATTGATATACATTTTCTCCTATATTCTCTTCTCTTATTACGAGTAAATATTCTTCTTGTTTGGATTCTTCTCAGATACAGCTAAAAGAGATCAACTCCCTTCTTGCACAAATTCCTTGAATGATTGAGTCCCATGATCTTGGGAGAAAATTCAAGGTAGTAATCATAATCTCTCCTTCTTCTAAATTTTATTTGACTAATTCAAGTTGTTTCTTGATTTTATAAACCCTTGTTAAGTATGACTGTATAGTCTCTGATTTATGTACCTTCACATTCTTTAGTTGGTTCCTCAATATCATTTTCCAGTTGATGTTCTTTCCTTCAAACATCTCTACCAAAGAATCATATAATTGAAGGATGCCACATGGGGAATGAGGTGATACTTGATAGAATGGACAATGATTCTCTTGGACTTAGCCAAGTTATTCTTATGAGTAGCCTTATCATCATCTCCCTCTAGTTATGGAAGTTCCCTGTTGATGTACTGATCCAAATAATTATCATCAAGGATCAAGGAGATTTTGTACTTCCATCCTTAGAAGTTATCATCTCCTCAAATATTGTCCTAAAGTTGAGTATGGTGAGTCATCTTTTCAAATGAGAACCTTAAATGGAAATAGTAAATATTTATATCTTACTGATTTGAGGTGTCCAACCCAGGTTCAGAGCTGGTTGACCTATGGTTTATTAGAGAAACCATAAATTTCCAAACTTAGAGTTTGGGAATTCTGTTTGAAAGGAAAGATGCACCTCCTTGAGGATAGTTTCTCAACAAGGTCCTTTTTCGTAGACTGATGTGTGAAGCCTCTTAAACTTCATGCTCTAGTTTCTCCCGACAAGTCTAGTGTTAGGGTAAAAAATGAAACTTCTTCAAATATGATTCTGATTCCACCAAAAGATGTTCCCTACTTAGGCGAGTTATCACGAGCCTCTTTTCTTGATGATCTGTGGAGAGAATACCTTGAACTAGGAAGACCTAGTTTCCATTATTGCACAATTCTTTCTTTCAGAGAGGGTTTGATACCATGTTAGTTTTTATAATCTAATTAGCTTGATTAGGATATTTATATGAAAGAATAAAAAGTATAACAAGATACACAAAATAGAGAACATACACAAGACACAAATATTCTCAATATGGAAACCATAAAGGAGAAAACATTGCAAAATTTCTTGGAATAGTTATGTCACAAAGACCGATCACATGATTATCAAACCCAATAAGAAGAATTCTTCTGCAACTATCTATCTCTCCTCCTTTTCTTTCTCTCTCTCCTCATGCAAACTTGAGAGAGTGAGTGTGTATATAAATGAGGGATTGAGGCTCCCTATTTATACCTTTTAAGTGACTGGCCTATTACATGACTGGGGCTGACCTCTTACCATAATAGAGACAACTTCTCCTAGAGAGAATCCAAAAATACATTACAAATTGTTACATTGAGGACTATTTCCCCAATTTATAATGAAGGTTGTACCTCAAGGTCCATATACAATAATGACATCCTGGAAGGAGGTAAACACATCTACGATGGGGGTACAAAAAAATACAATGATAATATACATAAGAATATTGAAGTTACCAATAGATAACTAATAGGTAATGACAACATGCGAAGTTAAGGAAATTGAGGAATGATTGACATAGGCTAGGATAACCCTTGAACATTCTGCATGACACAATAGTGATTTGGGTAGAAATTGACATAGAGAAAAAAAATATAAATATATAATGAAAGGTGTTGGAGTAGGTGTTAAACACCATAAAGAGAAAAGATATTCCAAGAATAATGGTGGTGTCTAAATATACCATATCAAACTTCAGCACATGAGTGCATCATCCAGCATGATGATAGACCATCCAAGAAGGATATTTATAAATAGGTTTGGGTAGGGACCCAAACTAACAATAACGGGACCAAGAGTACATAAAAGGTGGATTAAAAAATACAAGGTAGTTATAATTTTCCATAGATCATGGGTTAGAATGCCCAAAGTCAAAATCATTAATTTATATTTTAGTCAGTGGTCGACACCCTTAATGGTCGAATCCCTTGGATATTTGCTACCTGTAATGGTTGGCTCCCAACAATGGTAGACTCTTGCAACTGAGAAGGTGAGGTTACTAATTAACCAAGGGTTCCAACACCCCTTGTAAAGTCATATTGGAGGAAATAACAAATTATACATCAACCCCCCCATTTATTTGATATGAATTGAAAACACAACCAAGAGCACACCATTTTTGTACCAAATTGATCAATCATCACTATAGTAAATAATCCTCAAAGAAGTCAGAACACTTGCACCATCATAGTCATCAAAAACTATTCTACAATATTGGTGTTTAAATAGAGTCCTAGTCAGCCAAGTGACTGGAAAATAAACAACATAAACTAGTCAAGTAGTCAACTAGTTGATAGAATAACAAATAAACGTAGTCTCTATAAACAACATAGTATTTTTCCATTCATCAAATAGGTACTGTCATGTAAGGCAGTACTTAAATAAATTTCTCCCAACAAATCATAAGAAATATGGTTAAACAATCGTTCTATTGGTCAAGTCAATTCAACAAGAATAGTCAAGTCAACAATAGCTGGGTTAACCTCATGTCAAGGTGTACAAATACCCCCATCGTTAAACAAAAATGAGGGACAAGTAGATAGAATTCATAGTAATAGTAATCGAAGATTAGTTGAAAATTCTATTCGATGATCGACATTGGTTGAATATCAGTCAATAAAGGAAATATGTTGGATGCTCCATGATCATTCCAATCGGTTCAACAAACAAATCATTCATGTATTAGTAGTCAATTTTTCTGTCGACATCCGTCATCGGTCGAGTATCATTCAACCACTTCCAAAGTAATCAAAAGCATGTGAGAGGAGCACTCTATGGAAGTACAATCAAAGATATACATCTTTGTGACGTCCTCAAGCACATGTTCAAATGTTTCCATGATCAATCATAAATCCAACCATAATCTTTCTAAGTAGTGGACATTGGTCCTCGATTATGTCTTTCACATATTTTATGCAAAGTTCTAAAAAAGAAATTTCCATCTTTGCAATAATTCTTATTCCTGGGAAAATTCCTCTGATTCTTCTTATGAGGATGTTCATATGGCACAAATTTATGTTCTAACAGAATATGGGATGTATTCTTGGGTTCTTGTTCATCAACCATATAAAAAAAATCCTACATATCAATAGTAATTTTTTTTACAAAAACATTCTCAATTATGGCACATCAAAGAAAATAAACTCAATAGCACATTCATCAATAGGTTGCTCTTCAATATGAATTCCTCCAACAACAAACAACACTTTCCTAGAGTTATAAAAGCTGGAAGTAACACCACTATATTGAAGGTCAATTCTAGTTGTATGTGTCTCATGGGAAATAGGAACATCAATACCCTGTCCATTATTCCAAAGTCCTCCTCTACTATATCCCATTTTTCTCATCAATCGGGACCCAATACTTGTAGTATTCTTTTCAAAACTAGGAGAAACAACATCATTAGTATCCAACAGATAAATTAATTCACAAATAGATGGGATACAAGAAAGAGCCTCAAAAGTGGAAGAAGTAATGGGTGAACATGTCGGATCAATGATAGTAGTCGACTACTCAACAGTTGGGACCACGATAGTGTTATTCTCAATATTTTACTTCTCAACAACTTTCTACTCAATAGTCTACAGTCTACACACCTCCATTTAAAGACTATGATTACAATCTTGCAATCCCTTGATAGACTCATCCTTTTCAGCTAGCTGCAACAATAGAGCATCATAATATTCTTTTAAAGTTTGATATTCATTAAACAAATGATTATTTTTTCTTGAAGAGGGGTATCTTCATCACGAATCTTATCAACACAATCATGCAAGTGAGCATCCTCATTAGTCAGCTCGACATTTTCTGCTTCTAGACCACTAATCTTCTTCTTCAAGCCATCAATATCTTCACGAGAGCGCTATTTCACCTCTTCTTCTAAGTCACCAACCAAATATGACTTATTTTCAAATTTATGTGCAAGATGATGGAAAATGATTTCCATGGTACTTTTCATCAAACCATTGTAAATCACTGGTTTGAAAAAGGGAAACCTCTTCTTCTCGATGGGTGTGGGCCTCTCACCAATTCATTTTTCAGTCGTTAATTTTTGGTTTGAAACTTTGTAATAAAATTCTGCAAGTCTTCTACTTTTTTTAAGTCGGCCATGAGATACGTCTAAGGAAATGGCCTTCTTTTCCCGAATCTCATGAAGTTTTTGGAAAACTAGAGCTTCATCTTCATCAATCATACCCATCTTAAATATGATTTCAATACACATTCAATGCATGACTATCTCAATTTGACTTATACCAAGTCAAGCATATAATAGTTGATGACTCAAAGGAAACCAACACAATTGCAGTCTCTAGTTAATGCTCAATTGATTACCTTTAGAAATTCATGCAAGTTGACAACTCCAGGATGCAATTCATCCATCCAATTGATTTCCAATCGAAATTTGATCGTCGACCAATATTTTGTTGACCAAAGAAATGTTCCGCAAAAATAAATATAGGGAATCATATGTATGAAGAAATAAAAATGAATAAATTTCTAGAACTCATCATCTAGAGCACAACACTATTCACCATCGTCCTGATGATTATATCTTCACACCCATAGAAATGTGTTGATCTTGAAATACCCAAAAAATTCAAATCACAAAAAATTTAGGGTGCGACGGTCAAATCCAGTAATTCTCCATTCTCCTAAACCAAAAATGTAGCTCATGAAATCACAGATGAAAGTCTCCTCACTCTAAAAATCTAGATCAAGAACACCATCGAGATTTCATACCATGTTGGAGCAGGTGTTAAACAACAAAACAAGAAAAGAGATTCCCGGAATAATGGTTGTCTCTAAAGACACTGGATTGCACTTAATCACATGAGCATGTGATCTAGAATAATGATAGACCATCCAATATGTATATCTATAAATAGGTTTGGGCAGGGACCCAAACTAACAATCACAAGACCTAGAGTCCATAAAAGGCGGATTAAAAGTACAAGGTAGTTATATTTTCCATTGAATGTGGTTTGGTGTACCCAAAGTGGAAACCATTAATTTATATTTTAGTCGGTAATCGACACCCTTAATGTTCAAATCCATCGACAATCAGATACTTGTAGGCGTTGGCTCCCTGCAACGCTCGGCTCCCACAACAGTCATCTCATGCAACCGAAAAGGTGAGTTTACTAATTAACCAAAGGTTCCAACACAAGAGACATTAAGAAATTATCCATAATGATTGGAATATAATCGACTGGAGTACTATAAACTCTAGGATCATGGTTTGATTCCTAAGGTTGTATTAAGACACAATTTGCTGAGTAAAATGAAGGCTAGTTCTTTGCTCAAGTATCACATGATTTTCTGCTAGTATATAACATATATTTAAAATATCCCCCACGCACACTTAAAAAAAACAATTTTTTTGTATTTTTCATATTATAAATCCTAAAAAAAAGATAAAATAATGTTATGGTAAAATGGAATAAATGAGTGTTAGAAGGTATGGAAATATGTTCCAAGTACACAGAACAAACGTATGCAAAATAAAATGCAAAATGGGTGTTGAGCATGTTTCTTCCAAAGATATAGTCCATAATTTAGATGCAATAGATGTAAGTGATGATCAACATAATGAATGCAATGGAAGTATGAGAGCTAAAATGAAGCATTAGGAATAGTTGCGCAAGTAGAGATGAGAAAAGGAAAGTGCATAATGAATAAAAATAGGATCCTTAAAGGGAATGGCCATAAGTAGATGAGAAAGAGAGGCATGTAGCTTCTTCTCAAAGACATGGTAAAATTAAAAAGGCTCCCAAGTCTATAAAAAAACCTTAGCATGTTAACCAAAATGGAAAAAAGGGTATCGAATACAACATTCCATGTTAGGTATTATCCTTTGTCAGACTAGTGCAAGATGCAGATAGAAATGGATGATGCACTGGTCAATATCCAAAGAGTTCAACCTCATGGTAAATTTGGTTGAAAAAAGGTTCAAATGCATTGTATCAAAAGGGAGTACTAAACCTATATGTAATTTTCCAAAAATACTTTACCAAATTGAGCAACATGAAAAGAATGATCCCTAATCGGAACCATGAATCCTTTTTAAAATCTTATATCCAAGAAACAACAATACCATGATCATATCTATAAAATATGAAAATAAATATTAGATATAGGTGACTTGGGTTGGGGTATTTTCAACTTCAATGTCTTCAACAAAATTCATTATAAAGGTAGATTTTACTAGTAAAGACTTAAGAGCTCCAAGGATTGAGAACCTACAATCAATAATATCAAGTTCATGAGAAAGATCAAAGATGAAAGAAATAGTTGAGTCTATGGGAGTAGACTCATCATTGCAAGAGTATAGGAATCTACTAAAAGAATTAGACTCATCGATATCACCAACTTACTTGTAAAATTTGGCAAATAAATGAGTAGATGATTAAAAAAGTTAGTCACACCACTTTTTTAAGCTAAATACTACTAAATTTTAACAAACAACTAAAAATGACGAAAAAATGACAAATTTAATGCGGGGATAAAAAATAAGATTAGTAGTATATTAATATTTTAGGCCTATATCATATATATAATATTTATTATTAATATAATATGTTTTAATATATAAATATACGATAGTAGAATATATATTATAGTAGAATAGAATAATAATAACAAATTTTAAAAATTCAAATTTATAGAAGGGAAAGAAAAAATTAGGTAAAGAAATTGGAGAAGTGTGTCTTATCTCCAAATCCATTATTTTTCCAAACTATATACTTGGGTTCCAAGGAATAGAACATAGCACTGCAGTTATTCCTAGAAGAATTACAAGGTAAATGAATGTAAAATTAAATTTATTTAGTTTTCTTGAAATTCCATGTAATATCAAAGAAATAGGTTTAGTTATAAGAGATCCTATTTTAGAGTGGTTATAGGGATAAGTAGATAAGGGTTTTTTCATAATCGAAGGCCATCTTGGATCTATCCGAATACCTCTTGAATGATTTAATGTGCTCATAATCTAGTTCAGATCTTGCAGGACAAATTCTTGTTGCAATAGAGATTGTTTCAATAGTATTCACAAACTCTAATCTTAATTACTGTGATGAAATTTTGGGTCATTCTAAGAATGTGATTGGATTTGATCCATAGAATTTAAAATTCAAGCGCATTATTGCCCAATTGAATAACTATACTAGGTAATTCTATAATCTAATATAATACCTTAATGTTTTGGTTCTTACAAACGAACATGCAGCACATGGGTTTGATATTTTTTCCCCTGGCCAATTGCATGATCAATGGGTTTTTAGATCTTTCATTAACAACTAAAAAGATTCTTGTTTTTAACAAATAGAGAGACCTCCTTTTTTTCCCTGCTTAGGCATACTCACTTCCAATTTGTGTGATGATAAATCCAATTTCATTTCTGGAGGTGAGAATATGAGTCTTCATGACCTATTATGTCATTGGTTTCAACTACTTAGGTGGAAGGTAAGGATCCCCATTACATTATAGTTTCATCAGTTCTGATATGATTATGATTTGAGTTCACTAATCATAAATTTTTTGTTTCTTTTGCGTTGCAAGATGTTTTGTCGATTTTTGTTTCCACTTCACTATTTTGATTTATCGCAATCTTTGGGTTGAAAAATGGTTGTACATAATACATTTGGTTCTTTTGCATTGTTGGTTGTTTTGTTACTTGGTGAATTTATTCTCTCTAGACATTAGTAGTCATTATAAAACCACCGTTTTACCAATTTTCTATAATTTAATTCAAATCTTTGTGAGGGTATAGTTCTTAGGAAAGGTGTGTGGTCATTAATATTGGTTTAGAACATGAAAAAATGGTATTATGAACCTTAATTTGCTTTAAATATAGCTCAATAAGTTAATTTATCCTAATATAATAATTTATTTTAATAGATGGCATCAAAAGATGGTATATATGGTGTTACTGGATATCGCCCCTTATGTATGGATAGAATGCCACTTCCATGAATGAATTATTGGGTCATAGTTGGCACAAGGTAATTTACAATTTTTTTTAGAATATAGATTTATTTTGAGTTTGAAATTAATGAACATATAATGAAAATGTGTAGGATTTTGAAATTGTAAAAGAGAATGTTCGAAGGTTATAAGAGTTTGGTTTTATTTCTTAAGTAAAACTAGAAGTGATTATTTTGCAAAAAGGTTGGATTGTTCAGTGGGTGGTTGTTCTTTTTTTGGGCCTTTATCCCCTATTCAATTATTCTCAGCTTTCATTAATAGTTCAATACATGGACATGGCATTGAGTTTATGGACTAAATGTAAACAAATTTATTGACACTTTTTCTAGATGAGTTGTATATCTCTCTACTGTTTTCCAAAAATGGATTTGGTTAATGACATCTTATATTACATACACCAATGAAAATATCTTCAAAAAAGAAAATGAGACTACAAACCACAAATAGACCCCTATAAAGATATAAATGGAAGTAAGTCATATCTTCCCACTAAATATATAGTTTTCCATGCATTTTTGTTGTTCTGTTGGGTATAGACCTTTCAAAAGTGCTCAAAAAGGAGTTAGGGTCATATTAGGATTCATCATGTAGATAATATATAGTGAAAAAAAATTGTAGTTCTCATTAGGAATCAAAACCTAGTTGACATTGAAGGGGAATCAAAACTAAAGAGTAGAAAAATATTTTGATCTCTTTCTTCAAGTGGGGACCCTCCCGAAGCTCCTTCACAAAGACAAAATAGAAACAAACAATAAATGAATGGGTTCCCTTTGCTTCCTGCAAGTGATGGGTCCACTAATCTTATCACTTAATAACAAATAAGTTAAAGAGTACCCTCCCAAGACAGAATGATTATCCATGTACAATAGATACACATTAATCCTTGAGCATTGTCAGATACTTTAAACTTCCCTACCATTATAGTTACTAGAACCTAAAAACCCCACATTAAGGTGCCCCCCTACCCCCCCTTTGAATCCTCCTTGGGAGTCTTTTTCACTGTTGAGGTCACGATCCCTAGTATCCCTTATGGTTGTCTCCCTTTGGTTGATTACTTTATTAGAGTTTGTTTTCCCCATGTTAGGTACTTCAGGTCTTCTCACATGATGGAGTTACATAGGAAATTCCACCCACTATAGCCATCAAGAAATACCTTAATTTGTATCTAATAGAACTCAATATTGATACTACCCTGGTCAATAGTTTAAAGTGAATACCCACACTAGAAGAACTGGTAGTCAAGAATAATCTAAGGAGAAGTAGTAGGTTTAACACTTGATTTATTGATATATGGATTTACCTCGACATATAGATATTTAATTTGAATTCACCACTCAGATGCTTCAATGGATGGTTGATATGTAACTACACCATTTTTCCTCTATATCTTTTCCCTTTACTCCATATTTTCCTTTAGAAAAGTGGTCTAGGTAGCTCAATTTGGCAATCTTGAATGATTATTAATTATACGCAAAGGACTTAAAATCCTTCTATTATTCGCTAGAATACTCTTATAAGAAGAGAGTGGTTCTTTTAAAGTGTATATATTAGTCGTTGTTCACAACATCCAAATTTAAAGGATTATTACGTAAAAGAGATTGTTTCAGTTTCAGATATTTCTAGGATTCTCTCAAGAAATCAAAAGGCATAAATCCTAGAGCAAGCAGGAAAGTCCATGGGTTGAGATCAATCAATAAAACCCCCTATATAAATGGAGGGAGGATAAAAGGTAATTTTCATAGTATAGAAGAGGTCTTGTTAAAGCATTTCTTTCCCTAACTAAAACCAACTAATCATACACTATGTATTGTTCAATATGTTTCTCTTCACTTAACCCGTTTTGTTGATCGAGCCATTGATTTAGATTTTTAAAAGTATTAATAATTGTAAAGGTCTAGTCATTTTTAATATCTCATATTCTTAAAGAATATGGATGGGGAAGGAAAGTATTGATTAAACACCTACTACCTTATACCATGCGAGTTTCATATAATCTAGTTCAACTAGAGCATATTCTTAAAGAAAATGGTAAATTGTTTTCTCAATAGATCAATGAGATCACTAAGTAGAATCATAATAGAAAACTACTAAGATATAAGAGACAACATACTTACTATTTTAATCAATTTAAAATATTTTAAAAACTACTAGAAAGGAAAATAGTGGAGATCATGTTCCGTTGTCCAATGTATACATCTATTTATGCCTTTTATAGATCATAGATTGTAAGTAGAGATTACTTTTCCTATGATTGGGGATTGCTAAGAATCATTGTTACATATTACAAAGAACACATTCATTAAACTAATTTAGAGTCATGGGTAACTGGCTATATAGTGCTAAATAGAACATATATTATGATGTACTTATATTGATAAAAATCCAACGAGACCAATATACAATCTGACCATTAAATAGAATTTCACAAAAACAATCACACTCCATAACATTTTTCCCTACACAATCCTTTTGTTAAAGTACAAGAAAAATATCAACCACTTGGCATCCGCATTCAGGAAGGTCGAAATCAATGACTTCATGCTCTCTTATCACTCCAATGGACTTTTGTAGAGAGGACGTCTCTTTATAATCCATAGTAAGTTTGGTATATTATATGTGCATCTCCATAGATCAAAACATGGAACTTTTTCATTTTGTACAGTCCTTTTAAAGAGGTGCAGTCTATACAAGTCTAGAAACATTGCTTGGAAAGTTTGAAAAAATGAACAAACAATCTACACGGAACCATATTCTAGAAATTATTTATATATGTAAGATTTATATTATGACGCTTTAAAGAAGGAAAGAGACCCCTTCCTTAGTTACCATCCTAATCTGGTCCTTATCCTAATTATAAATACGACATGAAGGTCAAATAGGTTTGACTTTGACTTCAACAAGGGTATCTATTGTTATAAATGTAACTTCGGAAGATACCTTGTTGTATATTATTATGTTATTTTGTTGTACCCCCATCGGAGATGTTTCTCCTTTATCGGATATGTTTCTCCTCCATTCGGGATGTCATTATTATGATTGGGCATTAAGGTAAACCCTCTGTTGTAAGTCGGGGAAACAGTTCCCACAATAAATAAAGTGAAATGTATTTTTAATCTTCCTGGGTAGGTTGTCCCCAAAGGGATAACATGGGTGACCTAGTTAGTTAAGTATGTCACACAACTGAAGACTATAAATAGGGAGGTTCCCTCTCTATTTGAACACACACTCACTCACTCTCAAGTGCGCATTAGGAGAGAGGACAATTTCACTAGAGGATAAAGAGAGAGAGTTGTAGAAGACCTTGAATTTTTCCATCTCGTGATATTGTATTAGTGATGGAACTATTTTGAGGAAGTTTATGGGGTTTTATCCTTTATGGATTCCATGAGGAAAATATGTGTATCTTGTGTATCTTGTGTATCTTGTCATGCTTGTTATTCTTTCATATAAATATACTAATCAATTTGAATTAAAGTAGAAAAAACTAACAGGTATCAGAGCTTCTCTTAAAGAAGGCACTATGCAGTAGTGGGAAACTAGGGCTTCCTAGTTCAGGGTATTATCTCCATATATAATCAAGAAAATAAGGATAGGCTAACTCTCCCTAGGAGGGTGCATATTTTGGATCAAGCGAAATCAAATTTGAAGAAGTTTCATTTTTGACCCATACACTAGTTACGAGAGAAAACTAGGGAATCAAGGTTTTGGGGTTTTCCTCCATCAATATGGAAAAATGAGTACATTAGGAAGCTCACCCTAGAAGGGAACATATTTATGTGGATTCAAAATCTAGTTTTGAAAATGTTCATTTTTGGCAACATCTTTGTTGATGGGGGGAACTACATCATCAAGATTTCGGAGTTTCCCTCCACCAAATTTGGAAAAGGACCTCACTGAAAAAATCACCTCACAAAATTCCAAGATTCCAAGTTTGAAACATTAGGGTTTCTGTATAGAACCCTAGGTCACCCAACCCCAAAATCAGCATAGGCATATCAAATTGGTAAGATCTAAATCTCTGTTAATTCCATTCGAGGTTCTCATTTAAAAATGAATCACCACACCCAACTTGATGATAAGCTTGGGGAAGATGACAAATTATGAGCATGGAAGTATAGGATCTCCCTGATCCTTGAAGAAAATGATTTGGACAAGCATATTAGTGTGGAATTTCCAACTCTAGAGGGATATGAAGCTAAGGCTATCCATAAGAAGAACTTGGTCGAGGGCTAAGAGAATCATTGCATATTATATTAAGGACCATCTCATACCTCATGTGTCATCCTTGAAGACACCTAACGAAGTGTTTGATGCTTTGACAAATATATTCATAGGAAATAACATCAATTGGAAGATGACACTAAGGAACCAAATAAAGAATGTCAAGATACAATATTCAGAGACCATGCAATCTTGCTTCACGAGGGTTTCTCAATTCCAGGAAAAAATCAAAGCAGTTGAAGAGAAGGAAAAAGAAGGAGAGATTGTTATGACCACCTTGAATGGTATCCCAAGATCATGGGATTCATTCATTTAAGGTATATGCCCCATAAATAATTTGATCACTTTCAACAAACTTTGTGAAGAATTCACACAAGAAGAAGATCGACTCATAATAAGAGAACATGATATGGGAGAAACTTAAGATAAATCTCTCATAATACTCACCGTAAGAAAACACAACAAGATGGAGGAAGGAAACCCAGAAAAGATATATCTAGTATTAGATGCTACACATGTGATAAGAAGGGACACTACCCTATAGACTATTCTAGAAACAAATTCTCCTCCAACAAGAAGTCAAACAAGAAAACAAATCATTCTCACACCATTGAAGATGATGAACTGACAACGTAAATAATCAGATAAGAAAGAGTTGATTCCTCAAGTGATGAGGAATATGTACTTTAATCCAAAAGGATTCAACCCATGATAAAAAAGAACATTTTATCCATCTTAGTATTTGTATAAGAAGAGATCCAGTTGTGAATGAAGAAGTTCCACTCATATTCAGAATCAATATGCAATCCCATGTGATCTTTGGTATAGAAGGATTGCTTAAGCATGAGCAAGACAGACATAGGTCCTCAAAAATAGATGATGAAGTAGAGCACATTATCAAAGACTCCAATAATTACTACAATAAGACAAGGATCAAGAGGGAGTCGACCAAGAAAACAAACAAAGATAAGTGTTTAAATCTCTATTTCCTATATACTTGAATGATATTGTTTAGTTGTGTACATACTTACATTCAGTTGATGTATTATGCTTGATTGAGTGTCTTCATTTATGAACAATATATTATTGACTTGCATGTGATGGGTAAGTAGCCTATGGTGTTGTACAACATTCCATTACTACTTATCTAGAATGAAACCTCTTTGTTGACAAATTTGGAGTAGTGCACACTCTTAATAATGTTCTAGTAGAGATGGAAAGTATCTAGAAAGTTACCGTATGTAGAAGGTATATGGACAAATGTTGCACATAATAAGATAGTTGCATGAGAGTGTGACATATGCATAATAATTTTTTGTTATTAAAATTATGTTTTGGAAATTATAAAATGTTTCTAATCATGCAACTAAATTTGGCTTGTAGGAAAGATCATGTACAATCACCTACAAGAAAAGAATGATCATACTTGTTCCAAAGAACAAGGGACACCGATTAATATAGAATATTCACTCCAACAATATGAAGAAGAACTTGAATCTCCTAGGGAAAAATACACCATGACAGAAGAAAGAGATTCACAGGAATCATGAGATGACCAAGCATAGAGAGCAGTAGATCCACATCGAGAGATGAAGACCATATTGGGCACGAAATATCATCCAATATGAAGAAAATAATGACAATAATTCCAAAGAAAGTAAGTTTCACTGGAAACACTCAAGTTATGTAGCACTGAACATGAGTGATATCATTGATACATAACCTTCCAACTATGAAGAAGCAACAAAGAATAAATTATTGAAGGATTCCATGGTTGAGGAGTGTCAGTCGATCATGAAGAATGATGTCTAGGGTGTGGTTTTGAGACCTGAAGGGAACTTTGTAGTATCCTTCATGTGTATCTGTTAGTGCCAAAAATTGTTCCAGACTACTAGAAGAACAAGCCAACACAATCTCTAAAATAAAACAAAGTAAAAATGTCTTTTTTGTATTGTTTTGGTCTGAAAATTTTCATAAACAAGAGGGTGACATTAAACAAGCTAAAACAAGTACTAAATCATATAAAGATAAGGGACTGAGATGAATCATATATAACAAATAAACTAGAAAGAGAAAAGACAAGTGACTAAGTTTCACCCACAACCTACAAGCATTTCATGAATAAGACATTATACAAGAAATGAAATTGCACATTGATTGATTTAACAAACAAGTAATGAATATAATAAGGGCTTATCGGTGATATATATCATAATCAGTCTAGAAAATTACATGAGAGTTTGAATCTCAGCTTGCTTACAATAGCTCTTGAGCCTCCCCTTGCACAAAACTGGAACCCCACTACTATCTAATTTTTTCCTTTTATCCTCGTTACATCCCAAAAATAGTTACTTAAATACATAACTAAATTTTAGGTCAAGTTCTCGAAACTGCTACTAAACTGATTGATTTACAAAATAAACTATTAACTTCATAAAAATTAACTATAGGACACCTGTCAGTAATGATCTTTAAATATTTTTGGCTTCTTCAGCCGGAAGTGCTATACCTTCCAGAGATTGTGATTTCCTTATGGCCCTTTGTTCTTCTGCTTCCAAGTCTTCAACTCTCCTTGACAGTTCTTGATTCTGTTGAGTTAAATCCTAGATTTTCTGATTCAACTCCTCAAATTTGCCTTGAGTCTGCCTCTTCCTTTTTAAATCTTCCTTTGAAACCACAATCAGCTCCTAATAATGTGTGTCAATATCTTCAAGATCTTACCTTAATATCCTATTTTACCTGACCAAACCCTCATTGGTTTCATTCAGAAAATCAATTTGATACTTACACTGTTTAACAATCTTCTTAATATTTTCATTTTCTGAGTCTATGCATTTTCCTTCTTGAAATGAATAATATTTCTCTGATAACCAGGGGATATTCAACTTCTTGAAAATTGCATCATCATCCTCTTCATGCTGATCTGCTACTGCTACAGGAACCTTTTGAGACCTACCTCCTTTAATACTGGAATCTTTTTACTATTCTATAACTCAGTTTTTTACTAAAAATGATTTCACAGTAAATGAATCTTCTTTCTTATTATCTACCTGCTGAGAATTCAGGGCTTCATCTTATTCCAAATATTCTCGAGATGATGAGTCTTCTATTACAGTAATTTTTTCCTTCATCAATCTAGGGTTTAACATTCTTTTCATGTTAAGTCTTAACTTATTCTTTGCTCTTGTTTTGGGTCTCCAATTTGATTCTCCTATCATTGCATAAGACTTCCCATGAAATTTTATACTGGAAATTTCTACATGCTCATTCTTTATTTCAACCAGTGACTTCCCTTTGAGATTTTTACTTGGAATTTGTATGTTTTCAGCTTCAAGCTTGGCTGGAACAAAAACATATGTTATTTCTTGAATATTAGTGAAATCCTGATCATGTTCAATTGATTTTCTTTCTTCTTCCTGTTTCAAAACTACTGCCTGGACTTCTTCTACATTTTCAGAAACTTCTATCTGATCATCCTCATTAATCTCTCTTTTCTCTTCACATACAGGTTCTTCAAGCTTCTGAGCTAAAGACTCCTATTGTGCATTTTCTTCTACTGACTCAGCAATGAATTCCTTCTTTATTCTTTTTGTTAGATTTTTAACATTAATCTAGAATAACATTAGGATCTTTTAACTGAGAGAACAACAAGCACAACAATCAAACATAAGAGACAATGAACATAGTGTTTTTCCTCGGGGAAACCTTAAATGGAGAAAACCCCGCAACTTCCTCAGAGATAGAATCAGCACCAAAGTAAAACCCCAAAACAGTAAGATGATCTCCCAATAGTAGTAACCTCTTTCTTCTAGCCCCAATGTCTTTCTCTTCCTCAGCTATGTGCTAAAAATGAGAGTGAGTGAGTGTGTGATAAATAGAGAGGTCACCTCTCTATTTATACTAATTCTTGACATGACTAAAACCCTACTAGGGTCAACTTCACTAGGTGAGTCTAATAACCCTGGTGCCTTGAAACTATGAGGACTTTAACCCTTAGACAATAGGAGGGTTACCCACAATGACTTGACATGACTTGTTTACATTATAGAACCTCCCGATAGGAACATCGGGGCATGACATGAGTCAAGTACATCCCGAAACAAACATTGGGTTACAATAGACAAGAAATACAAGTGAATACATTCTGAAGTTACAATTACATCAACACTCTCTCTTAACTAGGAAGGTATTCTCTTGACACAATTTTCATCACTGGTCTTCTTCTCTAGATCATCTCATCATCTGCATCTTCAAGTCATCTTCATCTTCAAATCATCTTCATCTTCAAGTCATCTTCATCTTTGGATCTAGATCATCACTCGATATGGATTATCAACATTGGATCTGGATCATCACTTGATCTGGATCATCATCACTGGATCTGGATAATCACTCGATCTGGATCATCATCACTGGGCATCATCACTAGATCTGGATCATCACTCGATCTGGATCATCACTACTAGATCATCATCACTGGATCATCATGGGTGCTATCTCATGATTCTTCTCGTCACAGGAAGTTCTACAGAGCCAACCCTTTTCCATGCTGGTTGTAGGCCTAGCCTCCATGTAGGTCTTCTTCAATGCTTATATCTGACACCAATTCAAAATGGCCTCCCCAGCACTTACATATGACCTACTTGTCAAAAAGGCATGCCCAACACTCACATTTGATCATGTAGTAACCAATCCTATAATCACATCAGAAAGGCCCAACACTCACATTTAGCCATGCGGGAACACATCCTACAACCATGCTAAAAAGGCTATGCTCTTCCACCCATGTGGGAACACATCCTGTAACCATGATAAAAGAGCTCTACACTTACATCCACCCATGCGAGAACACATCCTGCAACCATGATGGAAGGGCTCTGCACTTACATTCACCCATGCAAGAACACATCCTGCAACCATTATGAAAGGGCTCTGCACTTACATTCACCCATGCAGGAAAAAATCCTGCAACCATGATGAAAAGGCTCTGCACTTACATCCACCCATGTGGGAACACATCCTACAACCATGATGGAAAGGCTCTGCACTTACATCCACCCATGCAGGAACACATCCCACAACCATGATGGAAAGGATCTGTACTTACATCCACCCATGCGGGAACACATCCTGCAACCATGATGGAAAGGCTCTCAACCCCAGGTTGAGGGTTCTTGGTAACTGACCAAGTGCCTTCATTCTCCAAGAGAATGGAAACAACCCTTATATCTGATCAAGTGGGAACACATCCCTCAATCACATCAGAATGGCCATGTGCTCACATCTGATCATGTAGGAACACATCCTACAGTCATATCAGAATGGCCCTCAGTCCTAGACCAAGTATTCCTTGTAACTGACCAGGCACCTCCATTCCAAGAATGGCAATAGTCCTTATATATGATCATGTAGGAACCAATCCTACAGTCATATCAGAATGGCTTAGCACTCATATCAGACATGGAAGGAACAAATCCTCTCACCATGATAGAATGGCTCAGCCCTTACATCTGACCATGGACGGAACCAATCCTCTCACCATGTCAAAATGGCTCACGGACTCATCGCTTTCCTTTGGAAGGGACCTCGATCTGGAGAACACCAAGCTTCTCCCTGAAGTACTCAAAATTCACTCTAGCCAATGGCTTTGTCAACACATCAGCTATATGTTCATCCGTCGCAACATACTAGAGCTTCACTGCTCCCCTCTGCACCTCTGTCACAACATACTGGAGCTCCACTGCTCCCCTTTGCACCATATCCCTGATATAGTGATACTTGATCTCGATATGCTTTGACTTGTCATGAAACACTGGATTCTCTGACAACTTCACACAAATATGGTTTTCACAATGTATACAAGTAGCATCCAACTGGAGATCAAATAAATTAGACAATAGCTTCCTCAGCCATACTGCCTCACAACTAGCTGAACAAGCTACAACATACTCTGCTTTAGCTGTACTCAGTGCCACATAGGATTTCTTCCTGCTAAACTAAGAGATCGCACCTGATCCCATACTAAAGCAACACCATGAAGTTCTATTCCTATCGATGGCACTGCCTACCCAATCTGAATCAACATAACCATCTAGGTTAATATTCTGATTCACCTTGTACTTGAGCCCATAATCAATTGTACCCCTCAGGTACCTCATAATATGCTTTGCAGCAATAAAGTGAACATGTCTCGGATCTATCAAGAATTGGCTCAAGGTGTTCATAGCAAAGCAAATATCTGGCCTTGTGTTCATTAGGCACATCAAGGACCCAATCATCTAATGATAAATTGTAGCATCAACTGTCTCTGATGAAGCATCACTCAATAGCTTCAGGTTTGATGCCATAGGTGTGGTCATAGCCTTACAGTCCATCATCCCAAACCTCTTCAGGATATCTACTGTATATTTCCCTTGTCCCAAGGAAATTCCATCTGCATTCTGCCACACCTCCATGCCTGGAAAATAATGCATCATACACAAGCCCTTCATTTCAAACTCGACAGCAAGATTCCTATTCGTATCAGCAATCAACCCATCCATACCTATTACAAACAAATCATCTACATATAGTAGGAGCATCACTGGGTTTCCATCTTCAACCTTGTAGTAAAGGCTGGAATCTGCCTTACTCTTAGTAAATCCCAAACTAGATAGAAAGCTATCAATTCTGCTGTACTATGTCTTGGGTGCCTGTTTCAAACCATACATGTCTTTCTTCAATCTGCACACATGAGACTCTCTATCATGTGTCTCAAAACCAAGTGGCTGTTCTACATACACTTCCTATTCCACTACACCATTCAAGAAAGCAGTCTTGACATCCATTTGGTGTATCTTCCATTTCATCACTGTAGCCAGAGAAAGTACTGATCTGATGGAAGTGTGTCTGGCTAGGTGCAAAGGTTTCTTCATAGTATATTCCTTCTTTCTGTGAGAAACCACGAGCCACGAATCTTGCCTTATATTTCTCTATGCTACGATCTGCAGCATGCTTGATCTTGTAGATCCATTTGGAAGTTACAATGACTTCCCTTCTAGTCTGGGGACAATATCCCAAACATCATTCTTCATGATCGATTGATACTCTTTGATCATAGCATCCTTCCATTCTTTCTATCCTGCCGCTTCTTCATAATTGGAAGGTTCTTTATCGATGAAATCACATAGTAATGCTACATACCCGGAGCAGGATCTAGTCCTCTTTCTTTCTCTGTGATTCTCTTCTGGAGCCCCATATCTTTCTGGACCTTGGATAGCTTCTCATACCCAAGCAGGTTTCCTCTTGTGAGGATTCTTTTCCTGAGGTGGATCTATAAGTTCTTGTGGTTCTTCAAATTCTTGATCTTCTTCTTGAACTTCTTCATTCATGGTTGTATCATGACTTTTGGGTGCTTCTGCTTCTTCAAGATCTTCAGTAGTTTTCTTTCTGGATTTGTTGTAAGCTGAGTCTTCATCAAATGTTACATCCTTGCTGATGTCAATCTTCTTGAATCCTGGGAAGTATATTCTGTAAGCCTTCGAGCTTTCAGAGTATCCCACAAATATACCCTTCTTTCTTGAAGGATCTAGTTTTGTTCTCTTTTCTTTCGGAATGTGTATATACAGTGGACAGCTGAATATTCTGAGATGGTTGACTTCTGGTTTCTTTCCATAGAAGACTTATTTAGGAGTCTTGTTCTCAAGTACTCTGTGTGGAGTATGGTTCTGTACATACACCGTTGTTCTTGCAGCTTCTGCCCATAGATGCATACGAATATCTTGATCATGAAGCATTTCTCTTGCAACTTCCATGATAGTTCTATTCTTCCTTTCTGCAACCCCATTCTGTTGTGGATTATAAGGAGTGGACAACTCCCTCTTAATCCCTGATTCTTTACATAAGTCTTTGAATTCATTTGATGTGAATTCTTTGCCATTATCTGATCGAAAGGTCTTGATCTTCTTTTCTGTGTGGTTCTAGATCAAGGCTTAGAATTCCTTGAACTTGTTGAACACTTCATCTTTGTTCTTCATGAATTAAATCCATGTCTTCCTAGAAAATTCATCAATGAAAGAAACATAATATACATACCCTCTTAGTGAGCTTGATGACATTGGCCCACATACATCGGAGTGGATGATTTCCAAGATTCATTTTTCTTTGCTCTTGCTACTTGGAAATGTCTTCTTTGTGTTCTTTCCTTTTGCACATCCTTTGTAGACCCCATCATGTTTTGCTTGAATTTCTAGAAGACCTTCAACAATTTTTCTTGCAAGTGGTAGTGCTCTTTAATGCACATGTGCAAGCCTTCTTTGCCAAAGTTCATTTGGCTCTACTATGTCATGGACCAATGCTTGTTCTGGATGGCCCTTCAATTTGTACAAACCTCCTTCTTGTTCTCCAATCAATACTACATCATCGATAGTCTTTCCTTTTGGCCACATGATGACTTGACCATCTATAAATGAAACCCTCATTCCTTTTGCATCTAATGCAGATATGGAGAGAAGGCTCTTCTTTAGTCATGGTACAAATAATACTTCTTTCATTATCATTGATTTTCTACAGTCTAGCTTATAGGAGGATTACCCACTACCTTTTATTGGATACTGGTAGTCATCTCCTAGCTTCACCTTGTGAGGTGATTCATGTTCTGAAAGTTTCATGAAGGATTCCTTAAATCCTATCATATGCTTGGAATCCCCACTATCTATAAGCCAATCATTGCTTCCATGAGTAATGTTTTTCGTAAGAGCAGAAATCAAAACATATTCTTCATCACTGGAAGAATCTTCACTTTCATATCTGGTTCTCTTCTTGGAAGGTTCATCATCCTCTGTATCATGAGCATGATGTCTTCTCTTGTTTCCCTTCTTCTTATGAGAGTTAACCTTGTTTCTAGGACAATATTTGGCAACGTGTCCTCTTTAATCACATGTATAGGATCTTAGTTTAGATAAGTCCTTTCTAAATTTATCTTTCTGGTGAAAGGTCTTACCTCTAGAGTGATGAGAGTTTCTTCTATTTTTATTGGAGTGAACTGTGAGAGCTTGATCTTCACTTCCCATATTCTCTTCTCGAGCTGCTATCCAAGCTTCTTCTTGAGAGAATTCTTCCCATAGTCTGCTGAACTTGACTAAATTTGTTCTGGCACAGATTCCTTGAATGAAGGAGTCCCATGATCTAGGGAGACCATTCAAGGTGGTCATTACAATATTTGCACTTTCCACTTCTTCATCTACTGCTTCCAGTTGTTCCTTGATCTGAGATACCCTTGTAAAGTAATACTGGATGGTCTCAGCATTTGGGATCTTTACATTATTCAACCGGTTCCTTAGAGTCATCTTCTGATTGATGTTCTTCCATTCAAACAGTTTGGTTAGGGCGTCAAACATGGCTTTAGGTGTCTTGAGGGAGGACACTTGTGGTATGAGGTGATCCTTGATAGAATATGCAATGATCCTCTTTTCCATAAACAACTTCTTCTTACGTAAGTCCTTGGCCTCATCTCCCCCTGGAACTAGAACCTCCTCACTAATGTAGGAGTCCAACTCATTCTCTTCCAGGACCAGGGAGATCCTATACTTCCAGGATCAAAAGTTATCATCTCCCTCAAGCTTTTAATCAAGCTTGGTATGATGAGACATCTTAACTGAGAACCTCAAATGGAAATACAAAAGATTTATATCTTACCAGGTCAAGGTGTCGGATCTGGATTTGGAGCTGAAATCCTATAGTGTTGGTTCAGGAGCAGATTAGGGTTTTTCTTTCTCGGAGTTTTGTCCAACCAAATGCTTTGAATTTGATCCCTAACTTTGATTTTGAGGAGGATATCAATCCATGCCTGGGCTCACTGAAAAATTCCAGTTCTATGAAAATCCCTAATTTCTGGTAGTAGTGTCGGGTCCAAAACTGAAAAACCTTAGAATTGGATTCTGCTTCAACAGAAAGATGTGCCCTAGAGAGCAAAGTTATTCCAACATTATTTTGCTGAAAATCTATGGAGAGATATCCACAAAGTAGGAATCCCTAGTTCCCGCAGCTGCATAGTGTGATCTTCTCAGGTTAGCTCTGATACCATGTTATATTTTTAACATTAATCTAGCATAACATTAGGATCTTTTAACTAAGATAACAACAAGCACAACAATCAAACACAAGAGACAATGAACATAGTGTTTTTCCTCAGGGAAACCATCAATGGATAAAACCCTGCAACTTCCTCAGAGATAGAATTAGCACCAAAGTAAAGCCCCAAAACAGTACGATGATCTCTTGACAGCAGTAACCTCTTTCTTCTAGCCCCAATGTCTTTCTCTTCCTTAGCTATGCACTACAACTAAGTGTGAGTGAGTGTGTGATAAATAGAGAGGTCACCTCTCTATTTATACTGACATGACTAAAACCCTACTAGGGCCAACTTCACTAGATGAGTCTAATAACCCTAGTGCCCCGGAACTGCGAGGACTTTAACCCTCAGACAATAGGAGGGTTACCCACAATGACTTGACATGACTTGTTTACATTATAGAACCTCCCGATAGGAACATCGAGGCATGACATGACTCAAGTACATCCCGGAATAAACATCGGGTTACAATAGATAATAAATACAAATGAATACATTTCGAAGTTACAATTACATCAACACTTTTAACCAGGCTATGAAGTTTATTCACCCATCTCTTTTTTGACTGGTCCTCTTTTTCACTCTGAAAACCTGACCAAAAAAGGAAATAGTTCCAAATTTTACCCTTTTTCTGAAGCACGGTGAAAATGATCAATTTTATTAGTCCATGGTGGAAGATAGATTGCTTGGTATGATATTTATGTCCCTTTACCCTACTTGACATTTTATGCAGGATTTTTAGAAAGAAAAAGGGAATATTCATCATCGACTCTTGGTTTAGATCCTATAGAAATATGATGTGATACTTGAAGACAGAAGCAAATCTACCTTCACAAATTATATAACTCTGTAAAATCCTGATAGGCTCCCTCCACTCAGGTTTGAAATTTTGTACATGCACACCCTTGCCCCAATCTGCTTCAACCTCAAGCAATAGGAAATCCTTTGAATTGAAGTTAAATGGCACTTTCTTAAAAAAAATTCACCCTCATTTGTAATATATGTTGCTTCAGCTATCATATCTCTAGTTAACTCGATTTTGAGGGTATTGAACAAAATTGTATCTTTATCTAACCTCTGTACAAACCCATATGATATTTCAGAATGAAAACCATCAATCTTTTCGAAGTATTTAAACCAGATAGATGTCTGGAACAATCTTGCACATTTAGGATAGCTATTAGCCCAACCCATATCAGAAGCTTCAGCCATGTTGGTTTTACCACTCCTCTTCATTTCTCTGCACCAAACCCTAACTGAATATTTCTTTCAAAAATAGTTTGTTATCTCCCAAAAGAATTTTATTTTGATAGTATGAATAATTGGATTCATGTAATGAAAGATCTGAGTATGACTGACAAATTGAAAGCCTCTGTTTTTTATATGGTTGAAAATTTTAAAAGTTACAACTTTCGGTGGCTTAGGCGAGACTTTTTATAGCTCATTAGCCACTGAAAATCTATATTTCAGCAGCTAAACAGTTAAATGAGGGATAAAAGTGAACCACCAAAAGCAGCCCGAGCAAGCAAGAT
The DNA here is from genome assembly GCA_001517045.1 of Pseudotsuga menziesii. Taxonomy (NCBI): domain Eukaryota; kingdom Viridiplantae; phylum Streptophyta; class Pinopsida; order Pinales; family Pinaceae; genus Pseudotsuga; species Pseudotsuga menziesii. The sequence goes on along the minus strand of LPNX010991097.1, from coordinate 20,799 downwards.
TAAAATAACACTTTCGGTGGCATAGGAGAGACTCCAAAAGACTCAATAGCCATCGAAAAGGGTTGCTTTCAGGAGCTTAGAGAGAAGACCAGGAAGGATTTTAACCGCCGAAAGCAGGTAGCAGGAAACATTGGTAAAAATGCATTCGATGGCTTAGGCGAAAAAGATACCAGTTCATTAGCCACCAAAAGGTGATACTTCTGGTAGCTTAGGGAACAATTCAACGTATATTCTAACCACCAAAAGCAAGAAGATAAGCCTTGAGAAAATTTATTTTGTCAGTTTAGGCAAAAACTCAAGAATTCCATTAGCCACCGGAAGGACAGAATTTCGGTAGTTAAAAATGTTTTCTGGCGAGGCCATTATCTGCCAAAAGTAGGATTTCACAGCGATGAAAGGATGAAGGTTTCAATGGCTTAGGCAAAAAATACATCAGTTCATTAGCCACCGAAAGCCATTTTTTCGACGGCTAGCTGACAAACTCATTAGAGGAAATTTCAACTCAAAATGGGCCTTTTAACTTTTATTCAAATTCCATGTCATCATGTGTTAGCCAATGAAATTGCTTTAAATTTGAAATAACGTATAGGTATTAAACACCTTTTTAATATAAATTTGGGGATAGGTATCATAAAAAAAACTACTTTTTTTGTTTGTATTTTCGACATATCTCCCCATTTGTTTACTCAAATTTTGATCGGGAGAGCTCGTTGGATGTAGAATTAAATTCTGAATCCAACGAATACCCACTTGGCATACTTTTGACGGACCCCGCTACCCAAAAAACAAGAAATACCTGAAAAAACATGATGATGACATTATCATCACGTTTTTTTTCAGGTATCTCTTGTTTTTGGGGTAGCGGGTTCCATCAAAAGTATGTCGAGTGGGTACTCATTGGATGCAGAATTTAATTCTGCATCCAACGAGCTCTCCCAATCGAAATTTGAGTAAAAACACAAGGAGATATGTCGAAAATACAAACAAAAAATAGTTTTTTCTTTTCTTCCTCCAAAATTAATAAATATTATTTTATTATTTTAACTATTATTTTATTAGTTCATTTTAGGAGGCCCATTTTGAGTTGAAATTTCCTCTAATGCCTAGAGGCTATTAACCATCGAAAAGGAAAAGTGAGGAAACGGTTAGAAAATATTCAAATCCAACCCTATCGGCAAGATGAAAAATTAGTGGAGGGCATAAAAAATCACTGAAAAGACTTGGTCCTGCATAACCGCCTGTGTAAATGAGTTAAAAAGGTCGTTAGGAAACTGAAAAAGGACTAATATGACTGGAAACCCTCAGTCTCCTTCCACCTGTCCAAAAGAACAACAAAGAGCACACCAAATACACTGCCTGATGTATGATATGATAGCTTGGGAAAGGAGATCGATAGGATCAGCTGCTGCCATCATTTTATGATCTCAGTGCCCATCATGACAGAACAAACCCTCATAATCAGTGCCTAGAGACACCATCAAATTTCATCTTTGAACTTATCATTCTTCTCAACCAGAAAAAGTACCTCTGAAGGATCATCCTGCTAGCACATTGTATATAGAACTGAGAATTGTTTTGCAAGTACCAGGAGAGGCACTCATCAAGATGAAGAAGGGGGGACCTGCTCTTAGGTAGGAGCTAGGTGATATCAGTTATCTGGAAGCACATCTAGAGGTATGCAAACTCTTCCAAGAGGTTGGCTGCTACAAATTCTGTGAAAAGATACAAGGCCCCCATTAGCAGGTGGTTGAAGCATTTTCCCTCTCATTCGATGGTTCAAAAGCATTCATAGGCAAAGAGGAGTTTCACATAGATGAAATCCTAATCACTGAGGTGACAAAACTCCCTAGCACAGGAGAAAAATGGCTCAAGACCACCATACCAAAAGATGTAGAATTCAGGTCTTACCTAAAGCCTGGGCATAGAGGAATGGTGTAGAAGAAGAGTGTGCCATCATCATGGCTGGAAGAGAATTGGAAACAACTGCTGAAGTCCATTGTGGTCTACCTAACTTGTGAAGGAATATATAATAGAGCCATGATCTACCATTTCAAGTTGATGAATCACTTCACAGGTAAAATCCCTCTCAATTTTCCCTTTTACTTTCACAAAACTCTGGGAAAGATGGAACACCAAGTGAAATCCCAGCCATCCAATATTGTTGGAAGGATGTCCCACCATGGACTTATCCAACTTTTTGTCTAGGAGTTGCTGAAAAGAAGGAATATGGCATGGCCTTATTTTCTGTTTTGGAATGGATTTGAGACAAGCCTTCAGTCAGAAGAGAAAGGGAAATCTCCTACCAAGAAGTCCAGCACACCAAGTAGTGGGAGAAGAAGGAGGAGGGCCATATCCCCAGCAACAGCAGCAAAATAGCCTCCCTCTTTTTCCAAGGCCAAGAAGGTAAAAATGAACTTAGATTTCAGTGAGAAGGGCCAAGAAATTGAAACACACAATGAAAAAATCCTAAATCTACCCTACTTAGATTCTGAAGAAGAGAAAGAAGAAGGTGCAGACCGAGCTCTGCAAATTGTACCAGTATCTGAAGCACTACCATCCCCCACACCAAAGGAGCAAGAGGAACCAACAAAGAGGGCTTCCTCTAGCAATCCTAAATCTCAAAAGATCAATCAATTACTAAGGCAAATTTATGAGATGGAGGTTTTGGAAAGAGAAATAAAGAAGAATAATGCTGCATTGACCAACAGAAACAAGATGCTACATAAATCTTACCTGGAGCAGAGAGAAATATATATTTTCTTAAAGAAGCTGAATACAAGGTACCTAAAGTACAATACTAGATTGTACAGGTTGATTAGGCTCTGAAGAATACAACTAAAGGAAGCTAAAGCAAACCCTAGCTGAGGCTGCAGTTAGCCTTCAGCCTCTAGAGACTAGCCAGGATGCTGTTAACCCTCGTAGCAGAGAGCCTGTTGAATAAGAAATTTGAGAAAACAAGCTTATAGTGACATCTTTGAGGAAAACCTAATATTTTTTGCAAAATAGGGCTTGCGGTGGCTTAGGAGGATGCTTGGGTAGTCCATTCGCCACCGAAACTATCACTTTCAGTAGCTAATGGTTTCGATAGTCTGGCCTCTTAGCCACCGAAAGCAGAAAGAGGCTTAAAATCGAATTTTGGAATACAAGACTGGTTTTTAGTGAATATATATGGCTTAGAGGCATTGGCTGAAGATTAAGGGCGAGGAAGAAAGCATCAAGGGAAGGTCTGTTTCAATCCTACTATGACATAATAGTGCAAAAGGCCACTGATGTGGAAATTGAACCCAGTGATAGAACAATTACACTCACAACAATTATCAATTGTACATGCAAAATTACTCGCAAAAGAGACTGAATATGGAGCTGAACACTAAACTGTATTGAATAAGTGTTCAATAGCCAACCCTATGAAGTCATAAGCTACCNTTAATATAAATTTGGGGATATGTATCATAAAAAAAAACTACTTTTTTGTTTGTATTTTTGACATATCTCCCTGTGTTTTTACTCAAATTTCGATCGGGAGAGCTTGTTGGATGTGGAATTAAATTCCACATCCAACGAGTGCGCACTCGGCATACTTTTGACGGAC
>LPNX010991097.1:0-15069 GCA_001517045.1 Pseudotsuga menziesii | reverse complement strand
TTACATGAGGGATTCGAATGCATGAAGAGGAAATTCGAATCTAGTCAAAAGCAGGCTTACTAAATCTAAGCAAATCCCCCATAGGTGCATAAAGCAGTTTCCAAAATTGTCAAGAAGCTCACGAATTGGAAAAATCAATTAGGCAAGATAAAAGGTAATGGAAGGACAACTCATACATGCTTTTCATAGGATAAAAGAGTGGAGGATGTGGAGGACAAAAAACAAGTTAACCTCACCTAGTCAAACTTTCCCAATTGCCTTAAAGTACTGAAAAAGTAGGCAATAAAGCAAAAAAAGCAGAAGGGCACTAGGGAGGCCAGGAATAAAGTAGATTTGATTCCAGGAGGTTTCCCAAGTGCTCCATAAGTCAAAATTAGCAAGTTTGACCACTATGGATGTGTAGATGACAACTTGCATAAGGTGGAACATGGAAACTAGGCAAATAAGACAAAAATGGATTAATTAATGTCTAAGGTAGCTAACTATGGGTTGATTATTCTAACAACCGACACCTAGTTGTCAAGAGAAATCAGTAGTTTAACTAGGAAAAGGCCAGTAATAGTAATTATCAGCAGTTACCCAAATTATCTGAAGGTTCATTTAGTGAACTGATTCTTCAAATAGCTAGACAAGTAGTCAATTAGGGTTTTTTAACCTAATTTGCAAAAAAATATTATTTTGTGTATTTTTGTAAAAATAGATCCATGTTTTTAGGATCAGTAGATTTTGTAAAGTCTATAAATCCTAAGACTGATTTTATGAAAAGGGTTTGACTTCGGGGACTATAGACCTATACTATTATCAACTTCTCATTTTGCTCATGATTGAATACAAGATCTTTTGTTATAATTTGTTCAGCCTTCATTTATGTCTTTACTGTGCTTATGCCTGAATGTGTATTTAGGTTAAATTCAAGTTTATTAATGACTGATAGTTGTCATCCTATTGGCATGTTAATGTGATTTGAGTTATAAGTACTATCCTTATCATGATTTAGCCATTTATACGCAACTATTTTTTATGTAAATCTACCAGCCCGATGAGTTCTCCATCCCTGCACCTTATTGTCAACTTATGAGCAGTTGTAACTAAAAGCCTTGTAATTGATTGAGTTTCATGCATGTCTTGAGAGTGGAAGGTCATATAAGTCACCGGACTTGATCCATATTAGAAAAACCTAAAAAACATTGTAAGTTACCAGGAATCCTCAAGCTGCAACCTAGGCGAGTTTCCAGGAGTGATAACAAATTGGCATCGTTGCCGGGGAGAGGAGACTGAAGCTCAACTTCCCTGGGAGATGACATAGATCATTTCTTTGATGATAGAAAAAGATTGAACATTATTCTGGTTGTAATCATCTATCTAGTGACTCCATTGAAATAAGGTGGCTTCAAGGAGACTAACTACCAGAGAAAACCCTCAGGGGCCACCAGCAACACCAGTTTCAGATCCAGAAGAAATTTTGAGAATAGCTAGGGCTTCACTAAAGCAGACCAACAATGCTGCAAAGGAAGTTACACTAGGTATTCTAAGAAATATTTCTGCTATTATTTCTTTGCTGAAACATTCAATTCTGAGGGATTTATAAATACATCAGAAAATTCTAGTGTTTGGGAATCTTCAAGCACTACTGCTTATGAAGATCTGATCCCTGGTGACTCCACTAGGATAAGTAGACCACCACCTTCTCGGCACATACCTTCATTAGTGCTGCCTTCCTCAACCCTTTCCATACCCATTTCCAATATGGCTACCCCTCAATTGACCAAAATGGAAAGGATCCTGGTAGCTAGGTATGCCCCCCTAAATTTTCCGAATCCCCTCTCAGCCATGCCCACTGGAGATTACCTCAAGTACATGCCTAATTTTACAAGAGGAGGGGATTTCACAACTAAACAACATCTAGAGGCATTTTATAGCTATGCTGCGAACATTAACATAGAACAAGAAGATGTATGGACTAGGGTTTTTGTGTAGAGCCTAGATGGTCAGGATAGGAAATGGTTTAAAGAAATGGCTGCTGGATTAGTGGCAGGCATTGAGGCCCTAGATGACATATTTCTAAAACATTGGGGAGAGAGGAGAGACCACCTCTATTATATCACAAAGTTCAACAACTTGAAGAGAGAGAATGGGGAGTCTATCTCAAATTTCACCAAGAGGTTCAATAACATGTATAGCAAGGTCCCCACTAAAATCAAGCACACTGATACCTCAGCTAGGATAACTTATGCAAATTCCTTTGACTCTGATTTTTGCCTACTTCTCAGGGAAAGGAGGTCTTCCTCCTTATCACTCATGCAGGATGCTACCCTAGAGGTAGAATCAAACATTGTGGCATCTCAGAAGGTCAAGGAAAGATAAACAGTAAGAAGAAGCCAGCAGACCCTATTGGGGCTTCTTCATCAGAGAACAATATTGACAAAATGACCAAACTATTAGATAACCTGATTGCTGAAATGTCTAAGCTGAAGGACCAAGGGCAGATACCTGTGAGGGGCAAAGGGCCATGTGACTTTCCTCCCTGAAACCCTAATTTTGTACCTTATAGAAGAGGAAACCCCCCAGTTCAGATTCTCAAAAGGGAAAGGAATCAAGGGGAAGATTAGAGAATAAGAACTCCATTTCAGAATGTTGTATTGGAAGAAGAGCCAAAATTCATTGAAGAAGAAGGAGAAGCTGAAGATAACATCCACCGTATGGTGGATGAGGTGGACTATTATTTTCTGACACAAGCAGAATATGAGGAATCCCTAATTGATGAGAATGTCACTAAAGAGGCTGTATATCAGGCTGATGGTCAGGGGGGGTACAATCTAAGATATAGGCTGGTTTCTCCTCTCAAGAAGAATGTTGTGCCTATTAAGAAGCCTACTGCGCCATCTAAAAAGATTACTGTTTTACCAAATAAAGTGGCTATCATTTCAAAATCATTGCAGAAACCAACACCTTCATCCATTTCTGACCATATCCAACTTAAAGCTCCAGTGCATGAGGTAAGGTTTCCATATAGGCTGCATTATTCTTTCAACCTTGAGTCAAAAATTCATAAGTTGAAGATCCCTTTCCCATTAATTGAGCTAATGAAAAATGATGCATTCAAGTCGTCCATTCTGAATTCCCTTCAGCCAAAGGTGCATATTGATACTGACTTTGTAAACCTGCAAGATGACAAACCTATTGTAACCCTATTCCCCATGATCGAAGACCTAAAGGACTCATGCCCACCTTTCTATATATCCTTGAATGTCCATGATAAAATCCTCCATAACTGTCTGCTGGATTCAGGAGCTTCTCATAACCTAATGCCAAAGGTTGTGATGGATGATCTTGGTCTCATTATAACAAATACCTACATGATTTATTCTCCTTTGACTCCAGAAAGGTCAATTGTTTGGGCCTCATCAAAGACCTTGTTGTGAAGCTAACTCAGCTACCTTCAAAAAGCATCATGATGGACATTGTAGTGGCTGATATCCCTCCAAAATTTGGTCTCTTACTGTCTTGATCATGGAGCAAAAGACTAGGTGGCACCCTTTAGATGGATCTTACCTATGCCACCATCCCAATGTTTGGAGGGGAGACCAAGAGGCTGTACCGGGAAAAACAACTGGCCTACATCATAAGCAAGGAGAGAAATTCAGTGAATCACCCCATCTATGCAGTGGAAACTAATTTTGGGTCATGCATTCTGCAAATAGATGATTCTCAGCAAGCATTAGTCCATCTCACTAAGCCCACCAGCCAGTAGCCCGAAGAAGTGACCACAGCAGTCTGGAACATGTATTTTGATGGGGCTAGCACTCAAACCTCAGCAGGTGCAGGTGTAGTATTGATCTCGCCATCTAAGGAAAACATTCATCTATCTTATAAGCTTGATTTTAAAACCAATAACAATATAGGAGAATATGAAGCCTTGCTGCTAGGAGTTAAAGCTGCCAAGGAGATGGGGATCATGTGCATAATGATTTTTGGAGATGCAGACCTTATTATACAGCAGGTCAACAACACTTTTAAGACCAAAAATGTCAGGCTAAAGGCCTACAGGGATGAGGTATGGAAACTCAGAGACTCCTTTATGTTTTTTGAACTGTCATATATACCTAGGGATTTGAATCACCTAGCTGATTCCATGGCTGTCTCTGCAAGTCTATTTTTTCCTCCTTTACCTCGTAAGCTCAACTATGAGGTTCAAGTTAAGTACAAACCTTCCATACCATATAATGTCAAATTTTGGAAGGTGTTTGAGAATGATGATGAGCTGAGTAAATTCCTTTAGCGGGTAAATGAATTCTTTGATATACATATAGACCAGGAAAACCTAAAAATAGAGGAATCCAAGCAGCTCAAGCTGAAAGATAAAGTGGCTGATCAGAACATTGTCCAATTACCCAGCAACTATATACCTCGGGGTCTAGTACATCTGGAAGATTTGTTTGATCACAATGGAATCCCTTTCAATCCTGCCAAAAATGAATTAGACCCTGCTATCCAAGAGAAAAACATAGGTAGCCAAAGCCATCCAAAACTAATAAATCTGTCCATTGAGTTGACTGCTGATCAGAGGTCAAAGTTTTGCAGTATGATAAAAGAGTTTGCTGATGTCTTTGCATGGGAGTACGGTGACCTAAAAACCTATGAAACCAATATCATTCAGCACAAGATTCCTTTCGAGAAGGACACCATACCTTTCAAGTAGAAGCTGAGATCCATCAGTGCTCTCCCATTACCACTAACTGAAAAAGAAATCCATAAGCTCCTCAAAGCCAAGATCATCATCCCCCTCAGGTATTCCAAGTGGATTGCAAACCTAGTAGTGGTAATAAAGAAGAATGGGGAAATTAGGTTGTGTGTGTATTTTAGAAACCTAGACAAATGTTCCAAGAAAGGGAACTATCCATTGCCCAAGATGGAACACCTACTGCAAAAAGTCTCAGGGGCTAGTGTTATGTCATTCCTGGATGGCTTCTCTGGATATAACCAAGTTGTTGTGCACCCTGATGACCAAGAGAAGACTGCCTTTACCACCCCTTGGGGCACTTTCATGTATGCTAAAATGGCATTTGGGCTAATGAATGCTGGGGCTACTTTTTAGAGAGCCATGGACCTAGCTTTTGTAGGGTTGAAAGATAAATTTGTGCTCATATACTTGGATGACCTAACTATTTACTCTCACAACCATCATGACCATTTGCAGCATTTGAGGAAGGTGTTTCTGAAGTGTAGAAGGTATGTGATATCACTAAATCCTAAGAAGTCCCAGTTTGCACTCAGTGAAGGGAAAATACTAGGTCACATAGTCTCTACCGAAGGTGTAAAGATTGACCCAGTAAGGGTGGAAGAAATCTAGAAGCTATCCATACCAAGATCAAAAAGGGACATTTAGTCCCTTTTAGGTAAGATAAACTTTGTTAGGAGTTTCATCCCTGATTTCTTCGAGCTGGTGAAGTACATAACAGTCATGCTAAAAAAGGATGCGGAAATAAAATGGACTGACTAGGCAAGAAGCTCTTTCGAAGACATCAAGAAGGCTATCATGGAGGCCCCAACCCTGATTAGTCCTAAATAACCCAAGAGTTTTTACATCTTTTCTTTTGCATCCTATGACATAGTGGTAGTTGTGTTGTTACAAAAAGAGAATGAGGGTTTTGATCATCCCATTTCATTCTTCTACATAACCTTAAGAGATGTTGAGCTGAAGTATGATCTAATTGAGAAATAGGCTTATGCTCTCATAAAATCTTTGAAGACTTTCAGAATTTACATCTCCATGCAAAAGTATAGGCATATGTCCCTTCAACTACTGTGAAGGATGTTTTTACTCAGCCTAACATTGATGGGAAGAGAACTAAGTGGATTTCCAAGCTCATTGAGTTTGATATAGAGGTGAAACCCACTAAGCTAGTGAAGGGACTAGGTCTGGCCAAACTCATGGCTAAAGAAAACTATGAACTAATGGGGATAAAATTCACCTGTGTCAAATCAAAAAAAGTGTAGACTGTGGTAGCAGTAGAAGTAGATCATGATCATATTGACATTCCACCAGTATCTAAAAACCTGTCCTCCTGGGAGTGGTACATAGGTATTATTCAGTTCTTGCAGAAATTAGAATTTCCTCCTGATCTCACTCCTAATCAAGCATGATATCTTAAGTTAAAATCTATTAAGTTTTGCATAATTGACAAACTGCTGTACTGGAAAGATCATTCTGGAATTCTGCTGAGATATCTAGATAAGGAAGAATCAGAGTAGGTCATGCATCACTTCCATTTTAGCACATGTGGGGGCCACCATTATTGGAAAACCACATCCCACAAGATCTAAAGAGTAGGATACTAATAGCCAATCCTTTTTGCTGATGTATGTACTTTTGTAAGGGCCTATGACCAGTGCCAGAGATTTATAGGGAAGTAGCAGCTCAAATCCTTGCCCCTTAGGCCTATTGTAGTGAATGGGCCTTTGTAGCAATGGGGTCTGAATTTCATAGGGGAAATAAATCCATCTTCCAGTGGGCAACATAAATGGATCCTAGTAGCCACACACTTATTTACGAAATGGATAGAGGTAGTACCCACCAGGAATTCCACTCATCAGGTCATCATGAGATTTTTGTATGAGAATGTCTTTAGTAGGATTGGCTGTCCAGTAAGGTTAGTAACTAATAATGCACCTGCTTTCAAGGCTGGGGCATTAGTTAAAATGTGTGAGTTAATGGGCATTCAACTGGTGCATTCCACATCCTATTATCCTCAAGGAAATGGCCTGGCTGAGTCATCCAACAAAATCCTAGTCAGGATCATTAGGAAACTACTGGAGACAAATCAGAAAAGCTGGGATTCTAAGCTCAAGTTTTCTTTATGGGATGATAGGGTAACAGACAAAGTATTTATAGGGACTTCTCCATTTAATTTATTTTATGGTACTGAGGCCATTTTTCCTATTTATCTCATTCTACCAGTCGCAAAATTATTTCAGGAAGAGGAAGATGAACCAAATGATATGGTGAGGAGGATGATGGACTTGGTGGAGTTGCAGAAAATCAAAGAACAAGTAATAGGAAAATCAAAGGCCCATCAGTAGAGGATAAATGACATATTTGATAAAAGAGCAAAAGTAGACAACTTCTAAGTTGGATATTGGATCCTCAAGTGGGATGCTATCAAACAGGACAAGGGAAAACATGGAAAATTTGACTCTTTGTGGATTGGCCCTTTTGTGATAGCTCAGGTACATAAGAATAACACCTTCAAATTGCAGAATCTGGAAGGGGAAGAGGTATTTGATGGCCCAGTGAATGGGCATTTTTTGAAACTTTACTTTATTTGAGGCTCTGAGGCCTTATTATTGTAAATTAGTAGATAGTAGGTTGTTTTGCTTACAAAATAAACTCCATGCCTAATGGAACAATAAATGATAGTGTTAAGTTTTTAGTTGCTTTTATGGAAAGGCATTTTAGTCTGGGATTCTTGGGACCTCACTGGGAGGTTCCCATCCCTAAGTAGGAGCTAGATGTTATCTCCCAAAATAATTTATTTTGATAGTATGAAGAATTGGATTCATGTAATGAAAGATCCAAGTATGAATGACAAATTGAAAGCCTTTGTTTTTTATATGGTTGAAAATTTTAAAAGTTACAGCTTTTGGTGGCTTAGGCGAGGCTTTTTATAGCTCATTAGCCACTGAAAAGCTATGTTTTGGTGGCTAAACGGTTGAACGAGGGATAAAAGTGAACCACCGAAAGCGGCCCGAGCAAGTAGAATTAAAATAACACTTTTGGTGGCATAGGAGATACTCCAAAAGACTCATTAGCCACCAAAAAGGGTTTCTTTTGGCATCTTAGAGAGAAGACTAGGACGGATTTTAACCAGCAAAAGTAGGCAGCGGGAAACATTGGTAAAGATGCATTTGGGGGCTTAGGTGAAAAAGATACCATTTCATTAGCCATCGAAAGGTGATACTTCTGGAAGCTTAAGGAACAATTAAACACATATTCTAACCATCGAAAGCAAGAAGATAATCCTTAGGAAAAAGTGCTTTCGGCGGTTTAGGAAAAAACTCGGGCATTCCATTAGCCACTGGAAGGACGGAATTTTGACAGTTAAATAGGTTTTCTGGTGAGGCCATTATTCGCTGAAAGCAGGATTTCACAGCGACAAAAGGATGAAGGTTTCTGTGGCATAGTCAAAAAATATATCAGTTCATTAGCCACCAAAATCCATTTTTTCGGTAGCTAGCTAAGAAAATCCTAGAGGCTATTAACCACCGAAAAGGAAAAGTGAGGAAACAGTTAGAAAATAGTTAAATCCAACCCTGTTAGCAATATGAACAATTAGTGGAGGGCATGACAAACCATTGAAAATACTTGGGCTTGCATAACCACATGTGTAAATGAGTTAAAAAGGTCATTAGGAAACTGGCAAAGGACTGATACGACTGGAAAACCTCTGTCTCCTTCCACCTGTCCAAAATAACAACAAAGAGCCCACCGAATACATTGGCTGATGTATGATATGATTTCTTGGGAAAGGAGATCGATAGGATTAGTTGCTGCCATCATTTTATGATCTTAGTTCCCATCATGACAGAACAAACCCTAATAATCAGTTCCCAAAGACCCCATCAAATTTCATCTTTGAACTTATAATTCTTCTCCACCAAAAAAACTATCTTTGAAGGATCAGCCTGCTAGCACATTATATACAGAACTAAGAATTATTTTGCAGGTACCCAGGACAGGAACTCATCAATATGAAGAAGGGGGGGGCTTCTCTCAGGCAGGAGCTAGGTAATATCAGTTATCTAGAAGCACATCCAGAGGTATGCAAACTCTTCCAAGAGGTTGGATGCTACAAATTCTGTGAAAAGATACAAGGCTCCCATTAGCAGGTGGCTAAAGCATTTTCCCTCTCATTCAATGGTTCAAAAGTATTCATAAGAAAAGAGGATTTTCACATAGATGAAAACCTAATCACTGAGGTGACAAAACTCCATGGAATAGGAGAAAAATGGTTCAATACCACCATACCAAAAGATGTATAATTCAGGTCTTACCTAAAGCCTAAGCATAGAGGAATGGTATGGAAGAAGAGTGTGCCATCATCATGGTTGGAAGAGAAGTGGAAACAACTACTGAAGGCCATTGTGGTCTACCTAACCTATGAAGGATAATATAACAGAGCCATGATCTACCATTTCATGTTGATGAATCACTTCACAAGTAAAAGCCCTCTCAATTTTCCCTTTTACTTACACAGAAGTCTGGGAAAGATGGCACACCAAGTGAAAGCCCAACCATCCAAGATTGTTGGTAAGCTGTCCCACCATGGGCTTATCCAGCTATTGGTCCAAGAGTTTCTGAAAAGAAGGAATATGGCATGGCCTTATTTTCTGTTTTGGAATGGATTTGAGACAGGCCTTCAGTCAAAAGAGAAAGGGAAATATCCTGCCAAGAAATCCATCACACCAAGGAGTGGGAGAAGAAGGAGGAGGGCCATATCCTTAGTAGCAGTAGCAAAACAACCTACCTCTTCTTCCAAGGCCAAGAATGTAAAAGGAACTTAGATTTCAGTGAGAAGGGCTAGGAGGCTGAAACACATAATGAAAATATCCTAAATCTACCCTACTCAAATTCTGAAGAAGAGCAAGAAGAAGGTGCAGACCTAGCTCTGCAAATTGTACCAATATCTGAAGCACTAACATCCCCCACACCAAAGGAGAAAGAGGAAACAACAGAGAGGGCTTCCCCTAGAAATCCTAAATCTCAAGAGCTCAATCAATTACTAAGGCAAATTTATGAGATGGAGGTTTTGGAAAGAGAAATAAAGAAGAATAATGCTACATTGACCAGCAAAAACAAGATGCTACATAAATATTACCTGGAGCAGAGAGAAAGATATATTTTCTTAAAGAAGCTGAATACAAGGTACCTAAAGGACAATACTAGATTATACAGGTTGATTAGGCTCCAAAGACTACAACTAAAGGAAGCTAAATCAAACCCTAGCAGCCACCCCACCTTGGAAACCCTAGCTCAAGCTATAGTTAGCCTTCAGCCTCTAGAGACCAGCCAGGATACTGTTAACCCTCCTAGCACAGAGACTATTGAAGAAGAAAGCTGAGAAAATAGGCTTATAGTGACATTTTTGAGGAAAACCTAATAACTTTTGCAAAACGGGGCTTTCGGTGGCTTAGGCAGACGCTGGGGAAGTCCATTAGCCATCGAAAGCGCCACTTTCGATAGCTAACAGTTCCAATAGACTGGCCTCTTAGCCACTAAAAGCAGACAGAGGCTTAAAATTGAATTTTGGCATACAGGACTGGTTTTTGGCAAATATATATGGCTCAGAGGCATTGGATGAAGATGAAGGGTAAGGAAGAAAGCATCAAGGGAAGGTCTGTTTCAGTCCTACTATGACATAACAGTGCAAAAGGCCACCACCACCTAGTTGTTAAGAGAAATTAGTAGTTTAACTAGTAGAAGTCTAGTAGCAGTAATTATCAGCAGTTACCATAATTATCTGAAGGTTCATTTAGTGAACTGATTCTTCAAATAGCTAGACAAGTAGTCAATTAGGGTTTTTTAACTTAATTTGCAAAAAACTATTATTTTTGTGTATTTTTGTAAAAAAAGATCCAAGTTTTTAGGATATGTAGATTTTGTAAAGGCTATAAAGCCTAAGACTAATTTTATGAAAAGGGTTCAACTTCAGGGATTTATAGACCTATACTATTATCAGCTTCTCATTTTTCTCATGATTGAATAAAAGATCTTTTGTTATAGTTTGTTCAACCTTCATTTCTGTCTTTACTGTGCTTATGCCTGAATGTATATTTAGGTTAAATTCAATTTTATTAATGACTGATAGATGTCATCCTATTGGCATGTTAATGTGATTTGAGTTATAAGTACCATCCTTATCATGATTTATCCATTTATATGCATCTGTTTTGTATGTAAATCTGCCAACCTAATGAGTTATCCATCCCCGCACCTTATTGTCAACTTCTGATCAGTTGTAACTAAAAGCCTTGTAATTGAGTGAGTTTCATGCATGTCTTGAGAGTGGAAGGTCATATAAGTCACCTGACTTGATCCATATTAGAAAACCCTAAAAAATATTGTAAGTTACTAGGCATCCTCGAGCTGCAACCTAGAGGAGTTTCCTGGAGTGATAACATAGTTGAAAACTATCTCAAAAATATCTCTCTACAACAATAAAACTAGAAGCTGAGTAAAATCAGGACCATAAACTCATAATTTCTCAATTTCCCTTATCAAAACTAACCCTATGTCAATGCACAATCATGAATTAGTTAATGCTTTATGTATCGGGTTGCATATTGGTCACAAAGATGATTTGAAATGTTGAATATGTGCTCTCCTGTCCTGATACATGTCGGACAAACCTCCATAGTTCTATCTTCAATGGCCATGATTACGCTCATTTCTTTTAATAATTTTGTCAAATTAGAAAAACAATAGGTGAACCCACGATCTTCTCAGCTTCTCATACGCCCATCAAATTCTCCACTAGATTTGAGCAAACTCTGAGGATGTAGTATCATAAGTGTTTAAGAAATTTCCACTCTCCAAGATTTCGGATAGCTAGGATTTACCTGCATAATCTTCACCTTATCATGCACGCTTGTCATAATGATTATGAGGTCTATACACGTATCATTTCATCTGTACATATGTAAAAACTTCCATCATTTGTGATTTTGAACAACCCACGACCTGATATTATAATTTTAAATGCCTCAACTTTCTTGTAGTGCTTTAGTTCATGGTCTTTCCCTTTTGCGCTACAAGAATCTGCCTGATGAATTTTTGACAAATGGATCCAAAACAAAGGGTTAGGTAATATAACCAAAGTCATATTAAATCTTGTGATAAGCTTTTTCAACTTTTCTGAAATATATACATCTAATAATCCCATTAAAACTATAAAACCAACAAAATAAAGTAAAATAAAAAAGAAACATGAAATCAAATAAAAATATGCTCAAAATTTCTAATACCTCAAAACCAAACTTCAAAATTTAAAAGAAATAAGAAAACAATGCTTTGGGGAAAATGAAAAACATTTAATCTAAAAAACAAAAACTAGCTATAAAAATATCTATAAGACCAATCATGCAAATGAGAGTAGTATCAAGAAGTACATAACAAGGTTCGTGGTTCCTCTCATAAAGAGGGAAAGGATTATGCTAAGACATAATCCATTGAACAGAGAGACTTCTCCAGTAAAGTATAAGAGAATATCATGTAGAGAACCATATGTGCCCAGAAGTCTTTATATGAACTTAGAAGGCATTGTTGTTGTAAATGTAACTTCAAAATATATTATGTTGTATATTATTATTTTTTGTACCCCCATAGAAGATGTTTCTCCTCCGTTCAAGATGTCATTATTATGATTGGTAATTGAGGTAAACCCTCTATAGTAAGTTGAGGCAATATTCCATAAGATAAATAAAGTAAAATGTATTTTTGAGTCTTCCAATGTAGTTTGGCCCGAAAGAGATAACCTATCCGACCTAGTTAGTTAAGAAATTTAGACAAATGAAGAATATAAATAGGGAGGCTTCCTTTTGACACAAAACCAGTCAATAGGGTTCAACTCTCTGTCGACAACCAAACCACTGCGATTTCTCTAAGCACCGACCCAGACAAGTTTTACCCCATCCAACAACACCTGCAGAGAAAATGAAGTCTTACCCGAGATGTTCAAGGGAGGGATGTCAGAACCAAGTTTCTGCAGTATGAAAGAGGACCATATGTCTATTTATTACCTTAGTGCGGAATTATCCAACAGATCTAATCATCCAACTTATGCGTTAACAGAACCACATCATCATTCAACATATTGCATTATCATTCTGGAACTGCAGTAAAACATTGACGCACAACCAGATCTAACAAAATAACATCATTTAAAGAAAATAAACATCACATTATTTACAGATCCATGTCGCATATACACATTGCATTCATGTTTGAGTCGTAGAAAACAGTAAAGCAGGAAAACAGAAAAAGACACAATGATTATGTTCAATCTCCATCATGTCATATTAGCCTTCACATCAAAATTGTTAGGTATAACTCCCGATTGATTTTATTCCAATTCCAATGCATATATTTATACATTTCAGGTGCTGGTTGAGATTCCGACCAGCCTATCGATATTCCTATGTAACTGTTCAGCTTCCTATTCTTTATTTATTTATTTACAATAATCCCTAACAGATTATATTCTAACAATCCCCCTCTTAATCCGAAGGGGTGTTCGTAAGTCCGAGCATGTTTCTGAATCTTTCAAACTTTTCTCGTCCAAGCGCTTTGGTGAAGATGTCTGCAATTTGATCATTTGTGGAACAATGTCGAAGATGGACTGTCTTGGCCTCTACATGATGTCGAATCAAATGATACTTTGTGTTGATGTGTTTGGTTCGATCATGGAATCTAGGATTCTTAGCCAGCTTGATTGCAGAAGTATTGTCGATCAATAATGGTGTGGAGTCCTCTTGTTTTTCTTGCAAATCTTCAAGTATCTTCCTGAGCCATACTATTTCTTTCATTGCTTCAGCTATAGCCACATATTCTGCTTCTGTTGTTGAATCTGCCGAAACTGACTGTTTGCGTGATCTCCATGAGACAGCTGTTGATCCAAGACTCATAGTGTATCCAAAAGTTGATACTCCTGTCTCCTTATCGCCATCAAAATCTGAGTCTAAGTACCCAATAAGTTTGAATTCATCCACTTTAGAGTACTTGAGTCCAACGTCTTGAGTCCCCTTCAAGTATCTTAGAACTCTTTTGGAAGCTGACCAGTGTCCTTCACAAGGTTTATGCATGAAACTTGAAAGTATGCCAACAACATAAGAAATATCTGGTCTAATTGTTGTAAGATAGATAAGGCTTCCTACAAGTTGTCGATACTTGGTCGCATCCTTAAATTCTTTTCCTTCGCTTGATGTGAGCTTCATTTTCTATTCCATTGGAGTAGATATAGGGTTGCATTTTGTCATGCAAAATTTGTTTAGTAGTTCTCCAACATATTTTTTCTGAGATAGGAATATGTACTTAGGATGTTGAGTGACTTCAATTCCTAAGTAATAGTGGAGATGTCCCATATCTGTCATTTCAAAGATCTTTTTCAAATATTTCTTTATGGATGCTATATAGCTCTCATTGTTCCCTGTCATCAAAAGATCATCTACGTACACCACAAGATACACAACAGATCTTCCAACTTTCTTTATAAATAGTGTTGCATCATCAAGATCAAAATGTTCGAAATTTAACTTCAAAAGATGCTCGGTTAACTTTTCATACCATGTGCGAGGCGCTTGTTTTAGGCCATACAAGGATTTGACAAGCTTGCATACCTTTTGTTCTTTTCCTTTCACAACAAAGTTTTCTGGCTGAGACATGAAGACATTCTCTTTCAAGTCTCCATTCAAGAAAGCAGTCTTCACATCCATCTGATGAACTTTCCACCCTTTCTGAGCAGCTAAAGAGAGTAAGGTTCGGATGGTAGCCCATTTTGCTGTAGGAGAAAATGTTTCCTCATAGTCAATTCCTTCTTTCTGTGCATAGCCTTTTGCTACAAGCCTCGCTTTGTGCTTGTCAAGTTAGTCATCTGATTTGTATTTGTTCTTGTACACCCACTTGCAGCCAATTGGTTTGGTTCCAACTGGAGGGTCAACCAGCTTCCAAGTTCCATTCTTCATGAGTGCATCATACTCATTCTGCATATCTTATTTCCACTCAACATGAGTAGAATCTTCTTCAAAGGAAGTTGGTTCAAAGTTAGCAGATAAATTAAATTACCCTCAAACTTAGGGATGTCAGAGGGGAGTTTGGTAGGCATGGGGGGCCACACAGGGTTGTGCCGGATGGGGTCGTTGGTTAACTTGGCTAGGTCAGGTAGGTTGAGGCTAGCCATATAGGGAAAACTAGATGGAGGGTGTGATACGGTAGTGGGTTGGACCACATTGGGGCCCATGCCCCCAGGTGGAGGGGTGATGTGAGGGATGTTACTCCCAAGTGGGGGAACTACGGTG
>LPNX010991096.1:19492-39347 GCA_001517045.1 Pseudotsuga menziesii | reverse complement strand
GCCTCACAACTAGTTGAACAAGCTGCGACATACTCTGCTTCAGCTGTACTCAGTGCCACACAGGATTGCTTCCTGCTAAACCAAGATATCACACCTGATCCCATACTGAAGTACTCTTCCTGTCGATGGCACTTCCTGCCCAATCTGAATCAACATAACCCTCCAGGTTAATCTTCTAATTCGCATCATACTTGAGCCCATAATCAATTGTACCCTTCAGGTACCTCAGAATATGCTTTGCAGCAATCAAGTGAACACTTCTCGGATCTGTCAAGTACTGGCTCAAGGTGTTCACAGCAAAGCAAATATCTGGTCTCGTGTTTGTCAGGTACATCAATGACCCAATCATCTGACGATACATCGTAGCATCAACCGTCTCTGAAGAAGCATCACTCAATAGCTTCAGGTTCGATGCCATAGGTGTAGCCATGGTCTTGCAGTCCATCATCCCGAACCTCTTCAGGATCTCTACTGCATACTTCCCTCTGAAGTGGAGCATCATACTCCCTCTGTCTTCCGTACTCTATGCACTTAAACATTCTGTACTGGAGTGACAAGTAGTATCCATCTAGGATCACTGGATACTAAGATCCTCTATCTTGAACTTCTTCAAAAGTTCATCTTGCACCCATCTGTGAGCTTGTCATATTATTCTTTGTCTTTGAACTGTCGTCACTGGTTCTTCGGAACAAGTCTTCATTCTTCTTTTCTTGTAAGCTATTATGTATGCGATCTTTCCTACAAGTCAAATGCATTTGTATGGTTAGAAACATTTCATAAGGAATATTTATACTGGCAAACACTTATGCATAAATATATGATCATGCAACTACTTTAGCCAATACAACATTCATCCATATCTCACTGAAACTTTCTAGATGCCTTCCATCTCTACCAGGACAACATTGAGATTGTGCACTAATCCAATATGTCAGCAAAGAGGTTTCATTCTAGATAAGTAGCAATGGAGAATTTGTATAGCCCCATGAGCTACTTACCCATCACATACATATTAGTAGTATACTGTCATTAATGCAAACATCCTATCATGCATTATACATCAACTAAATATAAACAAATGCATAACAAAACAATAATATGAAATGACAATTGAATACTTATCTTTATTTGTTTCGTGGGCATACTCCTTCTTGAGCCTTCAGCTTCATCGTCTTCTTCATTCATGATAGCATCATTTCTTATCCAAATGATAAGGAGGATAAGAAGTTATTCAAGAGTTGAGTTCTTCATATTCCTTATATGAATGAATTCCATGATCCTGGGAGGCCATTCTAGGTGGCCATCACCACTTTTGCATTCTTCACTTTTTCTTTTACCACTTCAAGTAGCTTGAAATTCTGGAAGACCTTCAACAGCTTTGCTTGCAATAGGCAGTGCTCTGTAATGCACATGTGCAAGCATTCTATGCCAAAGCTCATTTGGCTCTACTGTGTCATGGATCAAGGCTTGTTCTAGATATCCCTTCAATTTATACAAACCTCCTTCATGTTCTTCAATCACTACCACATCATCGATAGTCTTTCCTTTTGGCCATATGATGACTTGACCATCTATGAATGCAGCCCGCATTCCTTTTGCATCAATGCTGAAATGGAGAGAAGGTTCTTCTTCAATCCTGGCACAAAAAATACTTCTTTCATTGTTAGGGACTTACCAGAGTCTAGCTTGTATGAAGATTCCCCACTACCTTTTATTGGACATTGGTAGTCATCTCCTAGTCATTCATGTTCTGATAGTCTCACAGAAGATTTCTTGAATCCCGTCATATGTTTGGAAGCCCCACTGTCTATAAGCCAATCATCACTTCCATGAATAATGTTACCTGTGAGAGTTGATATTAGAACATATTCATCCTCGCTTGAAGAATCTTCACTTTCATATCTGGATCTCTTTCTGGATGGTTCATCATCCTCTGCAGCATGAGCATGATGTCTTCTTTGGCCTCGTCTCCCTCTGAAACTGGAACCTCCATACTCATGTAGGTGTCCAATCCATTTTCTTCAGAGAGAACATATACTTACAGGCTTGGAAGTTGTCAACTTCCGCAAGATTTTCACTAAGCTGATGTAATATATCATATTGAAATGAGAACCTCAAATGGAAATAGCAAAGGATTAGATCTTACCGATTTGAAGTGTTCGTCCTTGTCCCGGAGTTCACTGATCTAGGGTTTGTCGCAGAAACCCTAATTTTCAAAACTTAGAATATTTTAGATCTGATTGGATAAAAAGATATATCTCTTCAAATGGATCTGTCCAATGTACTCCTTTTCTGAAAACAGTGGAGGGAAGCTCCCGGAACAGGAAGCCCTAATTTACTGATTTCTTCTGCAGAAATTCCTGTTACTGTTTCTGTGATATCTCTGAAATTACTGATCCTCTGTGTCTGAAATTTCGCAGTGAGGTAAAATCACATGTCTCTGATCCAAAACCACAGGTTTCATCAGAATTGGTTTCACCATTTGGGATTTATGATCCTTTTCCCAAGGTGACCTGTTACAGGACTGTTCAGAACAGCGAAGTTGTACGGCCTTCCACGTGTCACTGGTTCATCTTCTGAGTCTCACCTTAGGCCCATAGAAATTAAAGTCCGTGCCCTTTCTGGAAAATCTTCAGGAATTCCATTTGGACCTCTGTAGCCTAAGATATAGCATATCTCCCCAGGTGTCCTGTTTAGGGATGAATTCTGGAAGAGGCTGGAACCCTAACTTGGAGAGATCATATCTCCTAGAATGTAGCGAATCAGAGGCTTCCCTTTTTACACAGTGTTCATCAGGATTTTATCTTCAGCCCCTGCAATTTTCAACTTCTGATACTTCGTCAATATCAGAATATAGCGACTCTACCAAAACTTAGCAGTTTTAGTATTTAGGGTTTCTCCTAGCTCAGGGTCAAACTAGGGTTTGACTTTCCCAGAGATTTACCCAACCAAATTTACTGATCCAGGCCTCTAAATTTCGATTTTGATGAGGAGAAAAATCCTATTCTAGTCTCACCCAAAAATTCCTCTTCTATAGAAATCCCTAATTTCCACATCGAAACTGAAAATGCTTGAAATTGAATTCCATATCGACAGAACGATGCACCCTTCAATGGAGAGTCATCCTATCATACTTTTGCTGAAAATATATGGAGGAAGATCCACAAAATAGGAAGCCCTAGTTCCTGTAGCTGCACAATGTCTTCTTCTCAGGTTAGCTCTGATACCATGTTAGTTTTTCAACATTTAAGCTAGCATTATGTTAGGATCTTTTCACTGAGAGAATAACAAGAACAGCAATAACATAAGAACATAACAAGAAACAAGAGACACAAAGCTTTTAGGAGGGGAAACCATAAATGGAGAAAACCCCTCAACTTCCTCTAAGATAGTATCACCACAAGATGTGATCCCAAAACAGTAAGATGACCTCCCTTCACAACAGCAACCTTCTGTCTTCTGTCAAGCCAAAGATTTCCTTCTCCAAAAGTGCGCCACACTTGAGAGAGCAAGAGAGCTAAGTCACAAGTGATAAATAGAGAGACTCTCACTCTCTATTTATATTCTTCCGTTGACTTGAAGTGCACTCAACCTAATAATTACTACTCGAGCCTACACCTTAATTAGTGTATAATAACTCAAGTGCCCCTAAACTGTGGGGACTTACCCAATGACTTGATATGACTTGTTTACATTATAATCCTCCCGATTGGAACATCAGGGCATGACCACATGACTCAAATACATAATAGAAACATCCCGGAATAAAAATTGGGTTACAATAATATAAAATACATAGAAGAATACATTCCGAAGTTACATATACATCAACAGCAATGTGTGGAGGTGGTAAGATCTATGAAGATCTTCACCATTGATCCTATTTTCTTCTAGAGCTAAGTAGAATAGCAAATCAAGAGTTTCATATGAGACTATCAGATGATGTTGATACACCCATCAATCACTTACTCAGGGAATGAATGTTTGCTGAGGGGAATATGGAAAATATTTCTGCTACCATCCCTATCAACATCTCTGTGAATCCAGATGTCGTGGAAAATATACATATAGGTGCAAGCTTCTCTCCTGAGGAGATTGCGATCTATACAGCCTTGTTCAAGGAATTTCGCGACGTATTTTTCTAGTCATATGAGGAGATGTTAGGCATTGATCCATCGATAGTTGAACATGAGATCTGAACATACCCTAACGCTAAAAATGTTTAGCAAAAGTTAAGACCCGTTAACCCGCGTAAAGCGATGGATGTGAAGGCTGAAGTTGAAAAACTATTGAAGGCTGGTTTTATCTATCCCATAGCTCTGACGGAATGGGTATCCAACCCTGTTCCTGTTGATAAGAAGTAAGGGACCATACGCGTCTATAGTGACTTCAGATATTTGAATAAAGCATGTCCTAAGGACAACTATCCCACACCATTTATAGACAAGATTATAGATGCGTGCACAGGAAGTGAAGTGTTCTCGTTTATGGATGGTTTCTCTGGATACAATCAAATTCAAATAAAACCAGAAGACCAACATAAAACTGCTTTCATTTTTCCTTGGGGTACCTTCGCGTACAAAACAATGCCCTTTGGATTGAAAAATGTTGGGGAAACCTTTCAACATGCAATGAACTTTGCCTTCCATGATATCAAAGCCATTGTCGAACCTTACCTTGATGATCTACCTGCACATTCTCGTAAGAGGATTGACCATCCATATCACTTACAGTTGATATTTGAGCGATGCAGATACTATAAGATCCGCTTGAATCCCCATAAGTGCATGTTCTGTGTTGAGTCCAGGAGACTGCTTGGATTCATTTTCTCTAATAGAGGCATCCAGGTGGATCCATTAAAAGTAGAGGCCATTGTAAATCTGCCTCCTCCTCATTCTATCAAGAAACTTTAAAGCCTATAGGGAAAGTCTAATTTTCTTTGACGTTTCATTGTTAACTATGCCAAGATTACTAAGGGTTTCATGCACCTCTTAAAACAAGACACCCCATTTGTATGGGATGAAACTGCACAAATCGCTTTCGAGGAATTGAAAAAAGCTTTGTTGTCGGCACCTTTACTGCGTCTGCCAGATTACTCTATGGATTTTATATTGTATCTGGCAGCGTCCGAGTCGACCATTGGGGTAGTCCTAGTCCAGGAAGACTATAAGCTCTAGGAGCATGTCATTTACTATCTTAGCCCTTCTTTAGCCGGACTTGAACTCAGGTACTCCCATGTCGAGAAATTGGCCTTAGCAGCTGTCTATGTTGTCCAGAGGTTACGTCACTACATTTTACTGAGGACTACAATGGTAGTGGCAGATGTGAATCCTTTTCAGTATGTTTTGTCCCGATGGATTGTTGGGAACAAATTCAACAAATGGATAGTCATTCTCCAAGAGTTTTACTTGGATTTCCAGTCCACTAAGTCTAAAAAGTCCTTAGTTTTTGCTGAGCTTATAGTAGAATTTCCAACAGCAGAAGATGTAGTCACTGAAGAAGACTCATTCCTAGATGAGCATATCTTCTTGATATCCACCTCTGATCCTTGGTATGGAGATACAATTATATATCTTCATACTTTGAAGTATCCTGTGGCTTCCTCATGGGAGAAACGACATAAATTACACCTTCATGCTAAGAACTACCTCATCATAGGAGATAATTTATATTGAAGAGGGGTAGATTCCATTTTGCGTTGATGTCTTACCCATGAGGAAGTGGATATTGTCCTAAATGATTCCCATAGTGGAGTGTGTGGGGGTCATTTATCTGGGTTAGCAACGGCCCAGAAGATACTACGTGTCGGTTATTTTTGGCCCACAATATTCAAAGATTGTGTGGAAGCGATGAAGCGTTGTCATCCCTGTCAACTTTACACCAGAAAAATGCGATCACATCCTGCTTCGTTGTTTCCCGTTGTCAAGGTGGGCCCTTTCATGAAGTGAGGGATTGATTATGTGACGTGCAACCTAGCCTTGGCTAGGGGGCACAAATATATCATTGTCACTGTGGACTATTTTATGAAATGGGCAGAGGCAATGCCCACCTTTAAAGCCGATGGGGAAACAACAACTTTCTTTGTGTTCAATCAGATTATAGCACGATTTGGTATACCTAAGGCGATTGTTACTAACCATGGAAGTCATTTTCAAAATATCATGATGACGGAACCGACCACTATGCTTGGATTCAAACAAGAACATTCATCTTCATACTATCCTCAAGCAAATGGTCAGGTTGAGGATGTTAACAAAACTTTGAAGACTATCCTCAAACGTACAATTGATGTAGCCAATTCTACATGCTATAACCTTCTCTTTGGGCATACCAAACTAATGTAAAAACTGCTACGGGTTTCTCCCCCTTCCAACTCGTTCATGCAGTGGAAGTCGTTGCCCCGGTTGAATGTGAAATCCCATCTTTGAAAATAGCTATTCATGTGTTACCTGATATGACAGAGCTTGAAGAATGTCTAGTACACCTAGAACACCTTGATGAATAGAGTAGAGATGTGCTCACAACTAATCAAGCTCACAAGAATAGGGTCAAAAGCCAATATGATAAGTCAGTTAAACCTCGGATTTTCTCTGAGGGGGAACTTGTTTTGCTTTGGGACCAAGACAAAGAACCCCTGGGGTTAGGACCTTATGTCGTGTCGAAAGTCTTAAAGAAGGTCGCATACGAGTTAATTGATTTTGATGGGAATAAGCTACCTCAGCCTAGAAACGGGCTCTACTTGAAGAAATACTATGCTTAGGCTTAACGCTTTTTCTTGTATTTTATTGTATGTATTTTTATGTACACTAGTTTGTCAGTTTGTGTTTTTAATACCATCTGCTGGTTGTTTCAGATGTCTTTCGAGAGGTACATAGGTTTCGTTGATGGTGCCAGTCACCACACTTGTAATCTTGCTTCATCGGCATGGGTCATTTATTCTCCTTCAGGACAATTAGCTTCCTTAGGAGGTGCTTGCTTAGGTCCTGCTTCTAATAATGTTGCTGAGTATAGGGTTGTAATTGAGCTTCTATGCGATGCTTTGTCACATGGTATCACCCAGCTGGAAGTCTGACTAGACTCTCAACTGGTGGTTTCCCATCTCAATCGAGCTTATTAGGTGCAGAACCCTATTCTATTGCGTGAGTTCATGCAAGTTAGGTTATTGGAAAGAAATTTCGAGTTCATTACATTCAATCACATTCCAAGAAATCAGAATTCATTAACTAATACATACACTAATTACATTTTGGATTGGCATCTAACACATATTTCATAAAATATACAACATACACATAAAAAACATTTGTAAATAAACCGACATAATATATATCTATGTGAATATCTATCTATAGATAGGTTGAGTCTCTGATCCTCAGATCCAGTCATAACTATATAATATACAAAAAATATACAAAATATGGATCATATTCCATCAAAGGCCCTAGATCTAAGATGGACCACCGTGGTCCCCCCAGTCTCCCTGTACTCTGGCTTCTTCAGCCTCCTCGGCTTCGACAGCCTCAACAACATCTATCTATACTAAAAATGCTCTGGCTACCCGCCTCAAAAGGCATATCCTGACAGGTGGAACTCCAACCACAAAATCCTGCATGACGGCTAAGATGTGCTCTATCCACAAGGTCGGTACTCTCTGGGTAAGCCTGGCCAGCTTCCCCTCCAAAAACCCTAATAAGCCCCTGGTCTTCGCTTAAGACAGGATGCACAAACACACGTGGATGCCCTTCAGGGCGGACCAGTCTCAGATATCTACATTTTGACATGTTTATAGGATTAGAACTCTTATACATATGTATATATCTCTATATGTTTAAAATTCATAAAAAATTTAAAAAGCTTGAAAATTAAAAATTACCTAGCTCTCCCCATGCTCCTCCTGGAGGGAGGACAAGGTCTGGGTCACCACGAAAATCCATCCCAGCATATGGAAACTGTTCCAATGCTGGTAACTACCACTCCCACCAAAATTAGAAGTCATCATCATATACACTCTGCACTAAGCCACCTCCTCCCTAGCAGAGGAAGATATCTCCCCACTTGCTCAGCCTAGGCTGACGAGGAGATCGGATCGGTAGGGGTATTGTAGGGCTCAATCCTGGCACTCTCGAAGAAGAAGAAGGCAACTAGTATGCTAGAATACCCAAATTTCTTCCTCCTTCCTCTCTTGCAGTCAGAGAGTTGCTTTCTCAAAATCAGGACAACTCCCAAACACCAATCATATAAATCCCCCTGCATGCAATCCACTGCCAATCTCATTTGGTTCAGTGTAGCGAGATGAAGAGAAGATGATCCCGCAACCCTCACTATGGTACTTATCAGTACATGTAAAGGAAGATCACGTATATGTGCAATAGGGATGCAATTCCCTCTCTTTTGGGTATGTGGTGCCTAGTATAAATCAATGTAGTTTTGGACACTTAGAGGATCACCGCATCTGCCGGTGCCCTCCAAGTTGACTGGAGCTCCCCATCATGATAGACCGATGATGAAGTAAATATCCTTTTATGTAATCTCCAAGGATTCACCTTGAAGTTCAAACATTCCTAAATCATGGTCCCAGTAGTTTATCATGAACTCTAGTAAGAACTTCAATAACCCACTTGAATGTAAAACATTCACTGTGGGGGCATCCTGGAGTGCTTCTTGATCCATATCTTCATGCTCACACTCCCTCCACTCAAGCACCATCTTCAGACCTAGCAAAACAACCATTGTAAACCTTTAGTTTCATGTAAAAAATCATAATTTGGACCCTAAATATTTATTTTCCCCTTCACGCAGCATACGCGACTGTCTAGTTAGACATGTCGCATACTGTACGTGATTGTCCTTCAGGGAAACCCGCGTACAGAATGCATGTACGCGAGTTTCAATATAGAGAACCCATGTACAATGCATGCCTTGCTTAAAGGTGCTCAAAAATATAAAATTGGGGCTTAAATTTAAAATTTTCTAGAATCAAATTGAAGAGCTTGGGGTGTAGACTTACATGACACTTGTAGAATTGGATTTCGTCCACCAGATTGTCCACACCCGATGAATGAAGGTAGAGGTGAAAACTTGCTTTTTATGGCTAAAATTCAAAATGGCGAGTTTTATTTATGTTTTTGAACTATTTATAGAAATTATATTTCCTATGTGGGTTTTTTCCCTATAGTTCACATTTTATCAAACTAATACCATCCCTTTTTGCCTTGTAATAGGTGTTTCATCATTCTAAAGTGTTTTTTGCTCAAATAAGGTGATTTTTTTGTCATTTCATATGCATTTTGCATCCGTACTTAATCCATCTAAACTTAGCAATCAACATTTTAACCATGAACTATGGTATTTTAAACCATTACATCCTTGTCTTTACCATCGTTCTTCCATGGATAGGGCCTTCCTCTCATGAGTATCCTCATTTAGAACCTATGTTGTCTTTCGATACTCATGTTGTAGTTGTCTTAGTTATAGGGGAATCCTTTTAGCTAATTTTCACACCAAATGGAGCCTCATTTTGGTGTCTTTTTACAAGCTATCCCTTTATAGGAATCCCCACCCTTATGGAGTTTCTTTAGGTCCAAATCTAACTCCTTAAAATAGACTTGACTGCTGAGTTAACTTGTCCATTCAAGCTCATTAAGAATATGTGAATGGGCATCTGCATTGGTGGTAGGTTGTCTCTTTCTCGGACCATGCAGAATAACATGAGAAAGGATCACTCTCTTTTCTACGGAATTGAGAAGAGTATTCTCAGGCATAGGTTTATCACTTTTCTGGACCTGAGGGACTAAATTTACAGAAAAGAAACTCCCAGTATGAGCTTAGTTTTCTCTTTTTCATGCTCTAGACCTAAACATGAAAAAGATTCGGAGTGTACTTTATGTATTTGTCATGCTCGTTAAACAATAAAGAACAAAACATCAATTTTATTGTTGTAAGCCCCATTCCTCATACTCAAATGGATCTTTTCGAGTGGTCTTGCTTTCCTTCACACTTGTAAAACTCAAGCTATATGCTGCTCTCGAAGGAGCGTTGGGTAGGTGGTAATTTAACCTTTTTTGGACCTCCTTGACTAAGTACGAAAAAGGTTCACCTTTTCTTCTACGGAAGTTAAGAGAGTTCTTATGTGGTATTTTTTATACTTTTTTTGCCTCAGGAGACTAAATTGGACAAAAAAGGACCCCCGTGGAGTCTTCTTTGGAGTTTTCAGACTCTTTAAATGTGAAAACACCAACTAAGCATGTACTAGTTTGGGCTCATTAAATCCACGAATTAGTGACACTATCAAGAATTATTTCCTCTTCTCTTCAAGCTTGTTAAAAAATGAAGAGATATCCCAGTTGACTTTCCTGGACTCATTAAAATTTAACAAGGAAGGTACAGAAGAAGTTTTCTCTTGGTTTTCAGTTAGTGGCAGCATGTCATCCTTGAACATAGCACTCTCTATCTTTTCTGATACCCATGTCTCAGTATTCACTCTCAATTCAGCTATTACTTTGAGTTTATTTCTCCTCCTCTTGTCAGTTCTAGGGAATATGATCATGTCTCCTACATGACAGATAAGTCTAGTTGTTCTATCTATAAATTCAAAAGCTGCCTTGGGTCATCTCTATGTCATGCTCACTGTTCAAGGACTTAACTCAATTTCTGATCTATATCCTAATCCCATCATTGTTGTATCTGTTATCACTTATGTCTCCCTTCCTTTACCCAGTTCCTAGTCACTCTTGTGATCCGTTGGAGGATCTATTTCCTTCCTTATCACAATATGGTTCTGCATTAGTACTTTCTGATGACGAAGAACTAGATTTTTGACGACCGTACCTCAGGATTCACTTTCATCATTGGTGAATTCCTTTGCTTTAGTTGTCGATTATCACCTATTGATTGACAATCTGTTGAATCCGCTCCATATTCGAATTCAACCTAAATCTATTCACATGGCTTGGATTGTACTGGTTCTTTGGGATTGTTTATGAAGACCTTAGTTCCTTGTTTATGGACTAAGTTGCGCAAGATTATGTTCTACCTATTTACACAAATTCTAGATCTTTGAAGACTCATCATTATTATATATTGTGGCTTTGATCCACCTTTGTAATATACGTGGTCTTGTACCCATACTATATGATGTACTCAAACATTGTAAAGGAGCTAGTGTTCCAGTATATTGAACATAGCATCCTCAGATATGATTTTGTATATGACATTATTACGTATTTATTTCAGGTACTACCTCTGCTCCATTGGATTTCTGAGTTCTCCAAAGATAGAGATTATAATGTATTTCAGCCATCGCTTCCCTCTGACCTCACACATTAGGGGGCATCTGTTATCAACCCAAATGGCACTTCTCCGTCCGAGTGCCGACACTTCATATGTTGGCACACAGAAGGACACTTATGGATTGAAGGTTTCCTAAACACTATAGATGGGCATGACATGAGCTGCATTCACTATCCACCCAGCTTGCCATTTCCCTTTTTATATGTTGATTGTTGTATGTGAATCTTTCCACAGCAACTCATGTACATATGCGACTATCTTCACAACATATCGCATACTGTATGCTAGTATTGTCATTGCAACCCGTGTACAGATCTGTACATGGGTTTCCCTTATAGAAACTCGCGTGTCATACGCGGGTTTCCAGTATCAATACTCATATATGCCTCCATTCGACATTAAAAATAATATAACATGATTAATGGAGATTTGTTAAGCCCTAATCATTAACTATATTAACTGTCTCAACCTCCTCAACCTTCGAAACTGCTCTATTTCCCTAAGTATAAATAGGGCCTTGGGGAGGGCGTTAATCAATCATACTTGGAGAGCAAAGTTATGGTGGTGGTATATCTTCAGAAGTCTTTGGAGCAGCAGAACTCAAAATTCTTTGGTTGCAGAGGAGTCCTTGTTTCAGGCGTTGGGTTGTACACTTATCTCATTCACTATTGTTAATAAAGAGAATCCTTCTTCCAACTTTGTGTTGAGTCTCTTTCATGTATCATGGTTTGATGAATATTTATGATTAAGCACTCTATATATTGTTTATCTAACTTGTCATATATACATGTATAAGATTGTACTTGGAGGATTTTCTCTTTACAGGTGAAGGAGGTGCATCCCTAAAAGCTTTGGAGAGTAGCAGAGCGGGAGAAGACAAAGCTTAGATCAACCGTCGTTAATTGGGTGAGTTCATCATATCTTCCTATTTCCTTTCTGTATATAAATTTGATTGTCTATAAGTTTTAAGAGTAAGTTGGTAACCCAGACCCTCGGTTATAAGGGTGTTTATTCTTGAACAACAGTCGCTGAAATGTTGGTGATGTTACAAGGAAATACTTCTGATACCGTCATCAGAGAAAAATAGAATATTGGACCGTGGATACATCGGTGAATATTAGTTGATTGCTCGGAGAAAATTAGTTGAGTAAGTAGCTGATGCGGTGGCAGACGTCGGCGAGAATTAGTGGATGCAACCACCGAAACGTCAGCTCGTTTAGTCAAAAGAACATCTGATAAAGACCATTGACATTGGCGAAAGATAGAGGATGAGAGCACCGACGCGGAAGAGAAAGAAGAAATTTTTTTTTCCAAAAATTCCCTTAAGTGTTGAATACGTCGGAGAATTTTAGTTGATTGAGGAGCCACAGTGTCGAAGAAGATCATCTAAAGGAGGCCGAAATGACGGAGGAAATTAGTTGGTGGAACAACTGACACAACGGCGGCATCAAGAAGAATTTTTTTTTTGAGAAATTTTGAAGTGTGAGATTGTTGGCGAAATTTAATTGATGGAATCGCCGATGGGCATCAGTGAAATTTAGTTGATGAGGTCGCTGATGAATGATATCATAGAAAGTTAGTTGATCAAGGAGTCGATGTGGCAACGGACAAGGAAGGAAATTTTCCAAAAATTTTCTTAAGTGTTGAAATCGTCAGAAATTTTTAGTTGTTCGTGAGTCTGCCATTGTGGCTACCTAAAGAAATATCCACCCAATGCATAGTACTTTCGACCGGTGATACATCGGAGAAGGTTATCCGTTTGGACTGCCGATGTGTCGGAAGGAGTTAGTCGTTTGGATCGCCGATGCATCAAAGAAGTTAGTTGTCTGGATCGTCGATAGATAGTGTTTAGTGGTTCTGATCGCCAAAAGGTTGTAAGGTCTGTAGAACCCATAGATGGTTTGTTTCCCGCCGTTGTGGATGCCTAAGGAACTATCCATCGATGAAGACTGCTTCCGATTACCGATAGAACGTTATGGAGTTAGTTTCCTCACCAATGCCATAGTGATTAATGTTTCGATCGTTGACACACAATAGTCCTTGGTAGTGCCAATGGTAGTCTGGTAGCTTAGACAACAAGAGATCCAATACATCGAAAACTTTTAGTTGAAGCGACCACCGATGAGCGCCGAAAAAATTTGTTGATTGGGTCGCCGAAATTTCGAAAATTTAGTTGGGAAGAGACCCAATTTGATGAAGGAAATTTTTTGAGTTTTTTATGTGGGATTTCTCAGCAAGTTTCAACTATTTTTCAATGGATTTTTTAGCAGATTGTCAGCGGATTACAGGGCCGTGAAGGAAGAAAATTTTATGTTTGAGAAAAATTGTTATTTTATGATTTTTCCAAAAGAAGGTAAGTAGTTTTGATTTATATCAATGTATGGACCTAACAATTGTGTTACTAACACATTTGCAGAATCATAGTCACCTTCAAGGGCAGTATTCCAGGTGGTGCAGTTTGGTAAATAAGTGGTGGTTTGGTTATGAGAACCCATGACGGATATGATGCTCGGGATTCTTATGAGCATGCAGAAGATGCCATAGGAAAAAATGTCCATAATGGAAATGATGACGTAGAGTGTAATGGAAGGAGATTCCAAGAAACACCGTCAAATGTTGCAGCCACCATGAGAAGCTTTATTAAAGCCCAGGAAGAGAAATATCAATTGATTGCTGATATGCTACTGATTTTGACAGACTTGCAAAGAAAGATAGACTCTGGGCGGGGTACAACAAGACCAGAAGGTAGTAAGAGCAGTACTAGGAGAAGGAGAAAGACTTCCAGTGGATCATCTAACTTCAAAGAATCCAGCGGGGATTCAAGATCTCCTTCTCGTAAAAGAAAAATAAGGAGGCACCATAGCGATCACTCTCGGGATGATAAATTAAGAAGGCTAAACCTCCTACATTTGATGGTGAGGTAAAGACTGGACAAGAGGATGAAGCTTAGCTTCTTGGGATAAATAAGTACTTTCAAGTGCAGGATTATTCGGGAAACATGAAGGCAATAGTTTCCATATTCAATCTGACTAGAAGGGCATCCATTTGGTGGGAACACTTCAAGCAAGTAAAGAGGATCAGTGAAAGGAAATTGAAGTGGAAATATTTCAAGAAGTATTTCAAGAAAAAATACCTCTCTGATAGGTATTATGATGAGAAGATTAAGGAGTTCCATGAGCTCAGATTGGATCAGCAGACCATGGAAGAGTATGCAAATAAGTTCTTGGAATTGTTGAGGTATGTCCAGTACATCAAAGATGAAAGGGTGAAGGTCCAATAGTTTCTGAGTGGATTGCTTCAGTCTTACAAAGACAAAATTGAGTTTTACGAACCTAGAACTCTCGAAGAAGTAATAAAGAAGGCTAAGTATTTCTATGAGCAAAGCAAAGGTAAACATGATTACCATAAGGCATGGAAGGACAAGAAGAATGAGAAGTTTGACCAGAGAAAAAAAGGTTTCAAACCTTCTAGCTTCAGGAATAAGTAGCCATCCCAAGCTGCGAGTAAGCCAGTTGGAGTGTCAGTAGAAATACCTAAGGATCCACAACAAGATAAAAGTCCACTCAAATGTTGGAAATGTGAAGGACCCCACCTGCACATATATTGTCCACTTGAGAATGAGAGTGCAAGACCATCTTACAACATTCAAGAAGGAGAAACAGTGGGTCAAGTAGTAAGGGTAGTTCCTATTATCTATGTAGCACTGGAGGACCACCAGGAAGATCACCAGTCAACTGTGGTTGAAGTTGCAGGTAAGATTGTTGAGCAATCTATTTCTATTTTGATTGACCCTACTTCTGCTCACAGTTACATTACTCCTATAGTAGTGGAGATTTGTGCTTTTAAGAAGGTAAATCATAGGAAATCTTGGTTAGTTCAACTAGCCACTGGAACTAAGAGAAAGGTTAATGAAGTGGTGGAGAAATTTCCATTGGTCATGAATGGATTGGTCACTTATGTAGATCTAAATGTTCTACCGCTTGGTTCCTATAATGTTCTCATTGGAATGGATTGGAGAGAAGCTCACAGAGTAAAGCTTGATTGTTACAATAATACTTTTGAATGCATGGATGAAGAAGGGAACCCAGTAGTTGTGAAAGGTATTCCAAAGGTGATTTCAGTACGGCAAGTTTCAGCAATGCAGTTGAAGAAGTTCTGTAGGAAGGGTTTCCAATTGTATGCATCTCACATTGCGGAGGAAACATAAGGTGAAGCTCCTAGGTTAGAGGACTATCAGGTGTTACAGGAATTCAAGCATGTGTTCCCTAATGAGATTACAGGGCTTCCTCGATAGAGGGACATTGATTTCACAATTGAACTTGTGCCAAGAGCAACACCAGTGTCCAAGACACCCTATAGGATGAGTACACCAGAGATGCTAGATTTGAAGATGCAAATTCAAGAGTTGTTGGAAAAGAAGTATATCCATCCAAGTGTGTCTCCTTAGGGAGCACCAGTATTGTTTGTAAAGAAGAAAGATGGTACACTGAGGTTGTGTATTGATTAAAGAAAGTTGAACAAGGTTACTGTGAAGAATAAATGTCCTTTGCCTAGGATTGACGACCTCTTTGATCAAATGGGAGGAGCAAAGGTATTTTCTAAGATTTACTTGAGGTTTGGTTACCATCAGGTGAGAATCAAGGATGAAGACATTCATAAGAAATCCTTCAGAACAAGGTATGGACATTATGAGTTTGTAGTGGTACCATTTGGTCTCACAAATGCACCAGCTACATTTATGTGCCTTATGAATAATGTCTTCAATAGGTATTTGGACAAGTTTGTTTTTTTTTTCCTTGATGACATTCTTATTTACTCTAAGAATGAGGAAGAGCATGAACAACATTTGAGATTGACATTGCAATTGCTCAGGGAGCATCTATCTGTATGCAAAGCTGAGCAAGTGTGACTTCTATAGAGATAGAATTCAGTATTTGGGTCACATTATCTCAAAAGAGGGTATATCTGTGGACCCTAAAAAGATTGAAGCAATTATGAATTGGCCTACTCCAAGCAATGTGACAGATGTAAGGTCTTTTATCAGACTTGCAGGATACTACAGGAGATTCATTGAGGGATTCCCCAAAGTTGCACATGCCATCACTTCTTTGCAAAAGAAGGGGATAAAGTTTGAATGGACATCGAGATGTGAAGAAAGCTTCTAGCCATTGAAGAATCTTCTCACCAATGCACAAGTATTGAAAGTTGTAGATCCAGAGAAATATTTTGTGGTATGTACTAATGCATGCGGACAAGGGCTTGGAGGAGTCCTTATGCACGACAACCACGTGATATGTTATGAGTCGAGAAAGATGAAGGAGCATGAGAAAAACTATTCCACTCATGATCTAGAGCTTGCAGCCATAGTGCATGCTCTCAAAATGTGGAGGCATTACTTGATGGGTAGAAGATTTGAACTAAGGATGGACCATTGTGGTCTGAAGTATCTATTTGATCAGCCTACTCTGAATACTAGGCAAGCAAGATGGCTAGAGTTTTTATGTGAGTTCGATTTTAAAATCAAGAAAATAAAGGGAAAATCAAATAAGGTAGTTGATGCACTCAGCAGGAAGGTGCAGGAAATGCATGTGGCATCCCTTAGTATTTTCCAATTAGATTTGAGGTAGCAGATTGTTAATTGTACTGTCGGAGATGAATTGTATGACCTGGTAAAAGACAAATTGCATCAGCAAAGTCTTGAGAAGAGTTATGAGGGATATAAATTGGAAGAAGATGGACTTATTACTTATAAAGGAAGAATTTATATTCCAAATGTAGCAAAGTCGAGGAGAGTTATCATGGATGAAATCCATCAAACTCTGTATTCTGGTCACCTAGGATACCAGAAGACAATTGATACCACTAGGAAATAGTACTTTTGGCCAGGAATGAAAAAGGACATGGATGAATACATTTCGAGGTGCATGAAGTGTCAGTAGGTAAAGGTTGAACATCAACACCCAACAGGTTTGTTGCAACCTTTGCCAGTTCCAGAATGGAAATGAGAAGTTATTTCCATGGATTTTATTACAAGATTGCCAATGACTTGGAGACAGCATGAGTCCATCATGGTTGTGGTAGACAAGTTGAAAAAGGAAACACATTTTATACCGATGAAGTCTACACATAAGACTGATGACATTGCAAAGATCTTCATAAAGGAGATTTTCAAATTGCATGGATTGCCTAAGGAAATAGTCTCTGATCAAGATGTCAAGTTAACTTCCAATTTTTGGAAGGGGTTGTTTGTAGATTTGGATACAAAGCTAAACTTTAGCACTGCATACCATCCTCAGACAAATGGGAAGACAGATAGAGTTAATCAAGTGCTTGAAGATATGATTCGCATGTACGTGATGGACACACCAACCAAGTGGGAATATTACTTACACT
Source organism: Pseudotsuga menziesii (assembly GCA_001517045.1). Classification (NCBI taxonomy): domain Eukaryota; kingdom Viridiplantae; phylum Streptophyta; class Pinopsida; order Pinales; family Pinaceae; genus Pseudotsuga; species Pseudotsuga menziesii. Next base: position 21,665 of record LPNX010991096.1, on the reverse strand, counting down.
TGGTAGAGTTTGCTTATAACAATGGACAACATGCATCCTTGGGGATGATTCCATATGAAGCTTTGTATGTGTTGAGGCCTGGAAAATCGTAGGCAACAACAATAAGGGATTCTCCCCACTCAACGTTCCCAACTAGCCCATGACTTTTTGGTATGGGGAATCCATCCGGTTTGTGGTCCGGCTACTATAATTCAAGTAACAAAAATAAAGGGTTTTACTGGTTACGGCCTGGTCCACCGTATATATTTTTGTGTTTCTTAACTTTAAGTATGAGATGCAAGTGCCTATCTAAAATGCATATTTGATAAACAATATGAGGAGCGGTCACAATGTGATGTACAGGTTCTCACCTCTCGTCTTCGACTCTCTCGCATCTACACCACACACAGCAGGAAATAAAACTAACTAAGATGTCCCTAGGGAGTGAGATCATCATTAAATGAGTAATGTATTACTGTTCATGCATTAAGAAAAATCACAGATAATTGTTCTTTGATTCAAAATACATAAACATGAATAGATAGATGAACAACAAGATAGCTCATTGTCTGTGAAAACATTCATTACTCATAGTGGAAATTATCATGAAATAAACTAGAGAGAATTCATAAAAGAACATAGGTTCAACAAGTTATAACAATCTCACGGTTAATGAATAAAAGCTGAAAACGAAATAGTTCCCCTTCAACCACATCCGTTGAATAACATTTGAACAATCCACCAAAGCTTTCTCCAACAGCCAAAATTGTAATTATATATTGCAAAACGAAATAGTTCCTCTTACAATGTGTTCTCACAAGTCTAACTGGGAAAAGGTCCTCCTTTCTATCTAACTATCCTATACTTATACAAAAGGAAAAACTTTTAGCTTGCCCCAAATGACTCTTGGGCTTCCCCAACGTTTCATCTCCCAAAATTGTCTTATATTGAGTGCTCACACAATTTACAATATATTACACTTGAACAAAATAAAGCACTTTAAGTGGAAGGCCCCGCTTGATTATTTAGGAACTTTTTCCATGCTTGGGCTTCTGATGCGATATTCTCAAATTCAGAAGGCTCGAGAAAACTAATATTAATCTCAAACTTTGCAGCCTGATTTTTAATCACTTCGATTCTTCCTGAGCTCAGGCATAGTTGATCTTCCAGCAACTGTACACTGACTACTGAATGGGCCATGTCATCCTTTAAGATCTGTTCGTATAAGACTTTGACCTGTTGAATCCTATGCTCATCCTCTTGATATCTTCTTTGTAACATTTCTATGAACTGGTCATGTTCTAGAAATGCATCTAATATCTATTCAACAGTCACCTGGCATCAGTTGTAACTGATCAATAGCCTTCTATAATACTCAGTGCAAGCCCCTTTCATTTTCTTTACAGCCTTCTTGAATTCTTCTGCTGTGTTTATTGCAAACTCCAACAAGTCATAATCATGTCTTAAGCCTTGTGGATCTTTTTCTGGTAAGTCTACAGGAATCTCTTCATTTGCCTCCAACCTTCCTATTCTTCCCATCAGTACTTCCAAAATGTCCTGGGACCTATCCACAAAATACGAAGATGTCTCCAAAAAAATTTCTAATCTATTATTTACCTGCAAAAATTTGCATCTTTCTTCTTCTATGGACACCTGCAGCTGGTGCATTTTTATTCTTTATGTTAGGACATGCTTTTTGAAAGGCTGAATACTAGTTTGTTGTTACTTAGCCTCTTTCAAAGATGCTGCTAGTGAAGCAATTTGTCCCTTAAACTCTGTTGCTTGTACCTGAAACTATTTTTCTATCTCCTCCATGGTAGCCCTTTGTGTTTCTAGTTCCCCAACTTTACTTTGTAGTTGGTCTCTTTCTGCATGAAGATTTTCATTTGTTGTTTTCAGTCCATCCCTTTCTGTCCTTAGCTCCTGATATTCTTGCTGCAATCTTGCTAAGCTATCATGAGCATCTGCTCCTCACTTTTCAATAGCAACTTCTAAAGACATCTTGTCTGCTTGGAGGGACTGAAACTCTGCTTTTAAAGAATTTACTTCATTCAGCATGTATTAATTCTTCACACTGATCTAGGAACTAAGATTCAATCTCATCAAAGAATTATTAACAATTACTCATGAATTGGAATTTTTCAGGAACCAAATAAGTTTCCTCTCTGTATATTATATAAACAATGAAGGATAA
>LPNX010991096.1:0-14218 GCA_001517045.1 Pseudotsuga menziesii | reverse complement strand
GTAATTAATGCTCCTTGATGTCAATTAAACTTAGGATAGTGGTTTAACTAGGCCAATTTGACTGAAAGAGTGTGTATGATGGTAGATGTCTCCAACAGCATGTCTTTGAACTTTCTCTTTAATTTGTTTCCTTCATCTCTCTCCTTTTTCAGAGTGTCTCTTAATTGAGCAGCAATTTTCTTTGATTGCTCAAGGTCTGTCATTATTCGATCCACATTATCTTTAGAGGCATGGATCAATGCTGCTCCAGCTCAAATTTCCAATCTCGAGTCCTTGTCTGTCCCATGGACCAAGTTTTTATCATTTATCATCCTCCCTGACTACCCCCCAGTTTCAACTTTCTTCTTAGTCCTCTTTACAATTCTTTTCTTTTCTCTGTCATAAAATATGGTACTGAAGTATGGAACTTCTTCCCCTTTATTTTGTTCAAAAGTAATTAGCCTTAATCCAGAAACAAAAACCTGCCCTAAACTGCTTCCAGCAATTGCAGTAGGCTCTTGGGAGTTAGGAAAATCCTAATCTTGTACTTCGTGAGTGTCTACAGGGTTAGAATTTTGTTGATCTGTTGTGGACCCTTTCAGTTTCAGCCTTTCAGCTTCCTACTTCTTTAGCTCTTCATCCGCTTTCCTTTTTCTTTCTTCTTCTTCCCTCCCGACAGCTTCTTTTGTACTCTTTGCTGCTTCTTGTTCAGCTTTATTCCTTTCTTCTTCTTCACTTTTAAGCCAAATCTGGGCCTCTTGTGCTAGTCCCCTAGCATCTTCTTCTATTTTCCTGGCCTCTTCTTCATTATCTTTCTTCTACTCTGCCTAGCCCTTACCACCTTTAGTGATGGTCTTCTTTTTAAATATTCTTTTTAATGCAGTCATATTTTCTGCATTTCTGAAAGTTTTCTCATCCTTTTCCCAATGGTTCGTATATTCAAAATGAACATTGGCTTCCTTGCAATGCTCCACCACTTTGCTCTGAGAAACATTCCTATGGAAGCTCATTTCTCCAAAGTGAAATTTCTCCAGTTTCTATAGAAACTCATTAGCATTTTTAACTTTTGAAAACTTATAGCTTCCCAATCTTAACGGTGTGGGAGGATAAGTTGCCTTCTTGTGCTCAAACAAAAAACTCCCTATACCGTCCAAGAAAACCTGCCTGACTTCTTCTTTGTGTATCACATAGTCAGTGGCATATTTGGGAAGCAACAAAGGTGTTATGGAACAACCATACACTCTAATATATATCCCTTCCTCAGTCAAGTAGTAATTTGAAAACTCCTCAATGACTTTCAGTGCTTCTTCAGACATGCAATTGCATTCTTTCAAGAAAATCAACGCATACAAGGGCATGATAAATTGTTCACAAACTTATCTATAATGATTGTAATATTTGTGTGCCCATAATGGTTTGTAGGCCGTGTACACAAGGGTTTTTTCCTTGTCCCATATGCACCTTAGGTTAGGAAATGGTTGGGTGCACAGTATACAATCAATCAATATGGAACTCATGTAGAACTCAGATTTTTTCTGAGATACTCCTCCCAGAGAAGAAGCAATACAAGCTGAGAGACTATTTGACACAATGTTTGCCCAGTTGAACACAGTCCCTTTGGTGGCTACATAGAAGATGATAGGAACCCATCCTAACTTGAAACTCCTTCCGTGGGTTCTCCCAAAGATTCTATTTAGCAATAGCGCAATAAATATGTAAGGGGTTCTTAAAGTAGCTATGTCATATTCACCTTATGGACCGGTTCGGAAATTCTTACCAGGTAGCATCATTATTTGTATAGTTTCAACCAAGTCTAGGTTAATCTCCTTCAGCCAACCTTCAGTTAGGTAAACCTGGGATTCTGGTAAGTGGTAAGCTAATGATACATAACCAGGGTTGTAAGTAGCATAGCCCTACTTGGTGGTATTGGACAGAATCATGGTAGTCACGTCTGCCCTACGTAGAATCCATCCAATTACTTCTGAGCATGGGAAAATCTCAGGCCTGGTAGCTATCTTCATCAAGGTAGATTTTTCAATATTAGCATATATCGTTACTTCTTCAAAACCTATGTCAGGCACTTCTTGGTGTGAAATTAGTCTGTAAACTTTGCCCCACTTGTATTCAGGTTCTACCCCAGTGGTGCATCTAGTGTCTTCGTAAATGGACTCAATATTTGTGATAACCTCCACCTCAGGTTCCTCTTCAACTACATGAGATTTCTTTTTCTGCCTCTTTTACATCTCATCTTTGAAAAAGCTGCCCTGTCATACAACAAACTGTCTTTTAGGCCCTTTTGAGTTGTTTAACCAATATTCAAAGAACGAAGAAAAAACTATATAAGCATTTACCTTGGCCATGTTTGTCATAGCTAAATCTATGTAAAATACAGAACCTGGGCTAAATATCAAATCCTTTTGCAAAAGATAGGTCTGCGAAAATCCTAGATCCTACCCATGACTAAAGATTAACAAAAGGCACCATAACCTCACTCACATCATAAATTTTCTCCTCGCAAAGAAACCAGTCTAATTAAAACTACATCCTCGGTGTTATCGTCTTCAAAAAAAAAATGTCCTAACTCCCTGCTCAAAATAAATCCCATCAAAAGGAGGCATATCCTTAAAAACTGCTACCCAAGTACCAAACATGCAAGCAACAAAATCACCAAAAAAGAAACCCTCCGATATCGAACAAAACCAGGGTAAACACATACCAACTACAAAAGAAAGGGAAAATTCCTCCCTCGAACGACCATACGCAAACCAGAAAAACCAGTGCAGACATCGTAACTCTCATTTGCACCAGTTTCCTAAATAGTTGGAAAGGTTTTGCAAACTCATAACAGTTCCACAACAATCATTAAGGAAAATGAGAACAACCCCCTCCTGTCCACTAACTGTCAAAATGAACTACATATATGTTGATAAACCCATAAATATATGTGCCCATCGACCACATCAGGAAGAAACCTAACCACGGATGAGACCCTAGTTCAAAACTCAACTGAAGGGGTAGAATCAATGGTTGGCCTACCTGGCAATGAGCTGTGCAGTCGATAAGGAGAATCTGAAAACTTCCACGGTGATGCCACCCATGAACGAGCTCCCGACAGCTAGGTACAACGCCTAATTCAAAACGACAAGGACAGCGCAGCCACGAGTTTGCAGGTAAAATAATAGAAAAATTCCCAAATCCCATATATATATATCCTCTGGTGAAAAAAACTTGGCAGGAAAAAACACCACAATCGGGCGGTAATGGCGGAAGACAAAACTGATAATGGACCGTAACGGTAGAAGACAAAACAACTATGAGCTCCTCAGTGCAAAGAGAATCGACGATGAAAAACAACTCAACATCGGATCTCAACTAGACTATAGCCTTGGAATATAAATTCGTTAGAACACCGCAATGGCAGAAGCTGTACAGGCAAAACGTTCTGTAGACCAATCCAAGTCAAAGAAAAAAAAGAACCAAAATTTAAGTTAAACATCAGCGAAGAATCAAGCATCGCCGAATGGGAAAATTGTCACACGAAAGTTTAATCCGCTACAGAGCCGCAACAGTGGGATATGAAACAAATGTGACCATTGCGAAACAAGACTGACCGTGATTGGGAAAGGTCAAAACCTTTGTCGTGGCGTTCACAATTTCTCATCCAAAATGGCAAAAAAATAAAACGCTAGTGCCCCGACGGTTTTCAAATAAAACGCCGAAAATGAAATAGAAATGAGAGTGCATCGGCAGGAGATAGAGCTTTGGATCGGGTTGTTATTCCACTAAACCTCCACAATAGTGGATGCATAGTTGACTATGGTCCCGATTCATAACTTCAACAAATTCTGAAAGCGAGATAAGAAATTACCGTAAGTTGTAAAAGATAGCAGTCAGCATAAACATATTCATTAAACAATCAAAATTTCAGTAAAATCAAGCAATCCCAACAAAACTAAGCAAGAAAAATTTAAAAGGAGGGTCCCAATTTTTTAGAAATTTGGGAAATCGTTGCAGCTGCAAAAATTGGTGACTACCTGGTGAACCTCAGATCTCTGAATCAACTCTTCCCTAAGTAACAGACTGTTCAGCAATTAAACTAATATGTTGAATTGTTCTAGATGTCTGTATTCCTTCAATGGAAAACTTATGTACTTTAATTATTGATGACAGTCCAATTTTTTGGAAATGGAAACCCCAAAATCTCAAAGTCAGGATAACTCTTTCAAGGCCAAGTAGATGAGTTTCTTTAACCTCTGTCTTTGGGTAGCTTCTAGCTTGGACACCACTGGATTGTAACATATGGTAAACAAAAATATTCATTTGTTCCTCATTCCCATGCCATTTTGCACTTTTGTGCCTTTTGAACCTTTTGTTCTTTTGAGTCCTCCTTATGCCTTTCTTTTTCAATTTTATTCAGGCTCCTCTATCCATAGTGTCATTTTTGTGTGAGAGATGTATTTTGATTTTTAGCTCACAGACGGAGAAGAACTTTTGGAAAATTTGTACTCATATGATTCGGTACTTTGCTTTCATAGATATTGCTTCTCTGGGATTTTCAAGTCTTATTAGCCTTTAGGCTTTCAATTCTTAGCATGGGATCATTTATATATAATATATTGTTTACCTTGCTTCCTTTCTGTGGGTCTTTTGCTGTCACCCCCTAGGACATTTTTTTTTTACATGTGAAATGGATGTTGCCTCGAAATAGTATTCCAAACCTTTTGATCTGAGTTATTTTCAAATATCAAGCAAGACTTCAATGTGCTCATAGCCACTTAGGAAAACTTACTTACCAGAAGAAATTCTATCAGCTCAAACAAGAGTACACAGTCCTCTACCTAGGGATTTCAATTAATCCAAAACACTGATGCTTTCCATGCAACCAAAAGTTTTCCTCTTTTATTTAAACCAAACCAAAAATAACTAGAAACAACAGCAGTAAATCAAAGTGAAAAAACCAAATCAAATTATTTATGTACAAGGTCATTAAAACAAGAACCAAGAAAATGAAAAAAAATTGAGAACTAAACCACTAAATAGTCAGTTCTCTGCCCACCCCTATAGATCTAGTAGCTAGTAAGTTAAGGGGCTAGGCTTGAATGCAAATGAGAAATACCTAAGCATTATCTAACTCTACTATTCTTGAAACAAAAACTACATCTAATAATTTACAATCAATCTTATCAGCCCGTGAACATTGAAGGAAATCGGGCTGGGTGTCTACTGTGTTGCTGGATTTTTCTGATGCAAAATGTCTCAGTTCAAGCTCGCTTAGATAATTCCCCATTACAGAATTTATTGATTCATTATCCTCTTCCAATTTAGTGACAATGTGTTTCACGTAGGGCTCTCTTAATATTTTGATATGATTTGGGCGTCCTTTATGAGGCAACCACAAATGTGACCAATCCGAAGCAAAATACCCGTTTAATCTCGCTAACCAGTCTTGATTCAACATAAGTCCATAACCATCAAGTATGTCTACTACCACAATATCAATATATTGACATATCTTCTCATTTATAGATAAACGAATCAGAATATCCTCCATCTCCCCAACTACTTTCACATTAGTCGTGTCTAATTGAGTAACCTCCCAGGTAGTAGGTTTAGGTTTTCCATTAATCTTTCTGCAAACTGCAAGTGGCATAACATTAACTAATGACCCAAAATATACCAAACAGTTATGCACATTATGATTCAAGTTTTCCAAAGTCAACAGGAAATGCGGGGTTTTAAACCTAGTCTTTCTTCACACACTTGCTTCAACAACTTCTTTTATAGGTTGGTTTTCTGTGGATATCTTTTCCGGGCCTAGTTATTCAGGGGTTTTGAGATTTTCTTCTTCAATAGGCTTAGTAGGCATGTTTACCTGTTTCAGATCTTAATTGGTAATTTTAGGTGTCTCATCATCTATGTTGTTCTTCAGTTGTTTCTTTACATTTTCTTGCAATTTCTTGATCTTTAAGAGTGATGAATTGTCTTTGTTTACCAAATCCAGGCTTCTTGCTGACATATTTGTTTCCGATATCTCCTCATGCTTCAGATTATTTTCTTCTGTATCAAAAAGAGAAACACAATCCCATAAAACCATGGTGTCACTTTCTTGTTTTTCTATGCCTTTACCACCCTTTTCTTCTTCATTATTGTCCTCTGTTAATTTGGAATCTAGTAGCTGATTCATAACTAATGTAATCAAGTTTATCCATTGAGGACAACTTTTTTCAGAATGAGGCTGTTGGTGAAAAGTGCAAAAATTATCCATACCAACCTCAGTTAAGTTCATTGATACAGAACTGTATGGAGGAGTTTTGGATTGATTGTTATCCTCTCTTCTCTTGTAATACGACTTATATGATTTTTGAGATTCCTTTTCTTTTTCCAAATCTATTATTCTGTTGGAAAGTTTCTGCATCATTTTTAACATCCCCTCAAAATCATGTGATTTCTCCTCTTTAGGTTTGGATAGTAATAAGGCTTTCTTCCCAAAAGGTTTTTCTCCAAATTGCTCAGGATAATCCTCTATACTTTCCTTTTCAGCCTCTACTCTTTCAGCTTCTTCATAAGTGTCTGATAACATAGGTTTAACTTGGGCTTTTGCAAACATGGCCAAGTTAGGCCCTAGAATTGAGGTATAATACTCAATCAGAACCCTATCAGAGGGCTTATCAGTTGTAGAGAAATTCTTAAGATAAGCAGAAAACCTTTGAGTACAATTATGCACCTTTTCTTTTCTTTCTTTCTTCAAAGCACCTAAACCTTTCATTAGTGCTGCATGGGTCTTTTGGGCTGCATATTTGCTTCTGAAAATCCTTTCAAAAGTGTCCCAATCTGGAAATGAATTTGTAGGAAAACCAAAATACCATGAGACTGCTGCTCCTTTAAGGGTATGCAGAAAAAGTCTACAGACTACATCCTCGTGTTCTCCAGCTTTTAGTCCTTCTATGGCCAAGTAGAAACTTTGCAAATGGTCATATACTAAAATATTCTCATTTGGGTCAAACTTGGGCAGCATCTTCTCAAAAGCTTGAGGTAAGTCATGCAATGGAGGTGCTAAGTTTAGGGGTGATCTGGCTTTCCAAGCAGGTGGTGAATTTGGTGGGTTAGGTGGCTGAATTGCATTTACACCTGCCATGAGTCTGGGTGGAGAGTGAGGAGGTGAGTGAGAAGGAGTATTGATAGGTGAACCGTTAGGTGTATCAGGGCCTACTTGATTCAAAGGCTGAACAACTTCCTGTAATGCTACTTCTACTAATTCTTCCAAATCTCTGAACAACACTGAATCTTCTAAGATGGGATGGTCTTTCTTCTTGTATTCTCTTTGGGGTAAATCAGGGATAGCGGGTAATGCTCCAATACTCTTCATATATTCTCTAGTGTGTCTCCTCAAATCATTAAAAACTTCATTGTCCACAGAATAAAAATGTTCTTTCCACTTATCTTCAGGATTCGGATTGGGAAATAAACTGCTTTCAAAACTATCACTGGTGGAGTAATTTCAAGGAAATGGGTTTCCTCATCTAGCCATGCATTGGTGGCCCTCCTTCTAGCACCAGAAACTGTTGAGTCCTAGAAAATTGCAAGCAACGGTAACAAGGGATTCTCCCTAGTCAACGTTCCCAACTAGCCTGTGACTGTTTGGTATGGGGAATCCGTCCGATTTACGGTCCAGCTACCGTAAGTCAAGTAACAAAAATAAAGGGTTTTACCGGTTGCGGCCTAGTCCATCGTATATATTTTTGTGTTTTTTAACTTTAAGTATGAGATGCAAGTTCCTATCTAAAATGAAGATTTGATAAAGAATACGAGGAGTGGTCACAATGTGATGTGCAGGTTCTTACCTCTCGTCTTCGACTCTCTTGCATATAAAGCACACATACCAGGAAATAAAACTAACTAAGATGTCCCTAGGGAGTGAGATTATCATTAAATGAGTAATGTATTACTGTTCATGCATTAAGAAAAATCACAAATAGTTGTTCTTTGATTCAAAACACATAAACATGAATAGATAGATGAACAATAAGATAGCTCATTGTCTGTGAAAACATTCATTACTCACAGTGGAAATTATCATGAAAAAAGCAGAGAGCATTCATAAAAGAACATAGGTTCAACAAGTTAGAACGATCTCACGATTAATGAATAAAAGCTGAAAATGAAATAGTTTCCCTTCAACCACATCCATTGAACATCATTTGAGCATTCCACCAAAGCTTTCTCCAACCTGAAAAATTATAATTATATATTGCAAAACGAAATAGTTCCTCTTACAATGTGTTCTCACAAGTCTAACTAGGAAAAAGTCCTCCTTTCTATCTAACTATCCTATACTTATACAAAAGGTAAAACTTTTGGGTTGCCCCAAATGACTCCTCGGCTTCCCCAATGTTTCATCTCCCAAAATTGTCTTATATTGAGTGCTCATACAATTTACAATATATTACACTTGAACAAAATAAATCAATTTAAGTGGAAGGCCCCGCTTGATTATTTATGAACTTTTTCCATGCTTGGGATTCTGATGCGATATTCTCAAATTCAGAAGCCTCAAGAAAATGAATATTAATCTCAAACTTTGCAGCCTAATTTTTTATCACTTCGATTCTGGCTGAGCTCAGGCGTAGTTGATCTTCTAGCAACTATACACTGACTGCCGAATGGGCCATGTCATCCTTCAAGATCTGTTCGTCTAAGAATTTGACCTGTTGAATCCTCTGTTCATCCTCTTGATATCTACTTTGTAACATTTCTATGAACAAGTCATGTTCTGGAAATGCATCTAATCTTTTCTCAGCAATCACCAGGCATCGGTTGTAACTGATCAACAACCTTCTGCAATACTCGGTGCAAGCCCCTTCGTTTTCTTTACAGCCTTATTGAATTCTTCTGTTGTGTTTATTACAAACTCCAACAAGTCATAATCCTGTCTGAAGCCTTGTGGATCTTTTGCTGGCAAGTCTATAGGAATCTCTTCATTTGCCTCCAACCTTCCTATTTTTCCCGTTAGGACTTCCAAAATGTTTTGGGACCTATCCACAAAATACGAAGATGTCTCCAAAATTTCTTCTAATCTATTATCTACCTGCAAAACTTTGGATCTTTCTTTTTCTATGGACACCTGCAGCTGGTGCATTTTTCTTCTTTCTGTTAGGACATGCTCTTTGAAAGGCTCAATACTGGTTTGTTGTTCCTTATCCTCTTTCAAATATGCTTCTAGAGAAGCAATTTTTCCGTTAAACTCTGCTGCTTGTACTTGAAACTATTTTTCTATCTCCTCCATGGTAGCCCTTTGTGTTTCCAGTTCCCCAACTTTACTTTGCAGTTGGTCTCTTTCTGCATGAAGATTTTCATTTGTTGTTTTTAATCCATCCCTTTCTATCCTTACCTGATATTCCTGCTGCAATCTTGCTAAGCTATCCTGAGCATCTTCTCCTCGCTTTTCAATAGAAAATTCTAAAGACATCTTTTCTGCTTGGAGGGACTGAAACTCTGCTTTTGAAGAATTTACTTCACTTAGCATTTCTTCGAAGTTTCTCTTTAATTTGTTTCCTTGATCTATCTCCTTTTTTAGAGTGTCTCTTAATTGGGAAAAAATTTTCCTTGACTGGTCAAGGTCTGTCATTATTCGATCCACATTATCTTCAGAGGCGTGGATCAATGTTGCTCCAGCTCGGATTGTCAGTCTCGGCTCCTTGTTTGTCCTGTGGACAAAGGTTTTATCGTTTATCATCCTCCTTGATTTCCCCCTAGTTTCAACTTTCTTCTCAATCCTCTTCACAATTATTTTCTTTTCTCTGTCATAAAAGATGGTACTAAAATATGGAACTTCTTCCCCTTTCTTTTGTTCAAAAGGAATCAGAATTAATCCAGAAACAACAACCTGCCCTAAACTACTGCCAGCAGTTGCTATAGGCTCTTGGGAGTTAGGACAATCTTGATCTTATACTTCTTGAGTGTCTGCAGGGTTAGAAGTTTGTTGATCTGTTGTGGACCCTGTCAGTTTCAACCTTTCAGCTTCCTAATTCTTTATCTCTTCATCCTCTTTCCTTTTTCTTTCTTCTTCTTCTCTCCTGGCAGCTTCTTCTGCACTCTTTTCTACTTCTTGTTCAACTTTCTTCCTTTCTTCTTCTTCACTTTTAAGCCAACTCTTGGCCTCTTGTGCTAGTCTCCTAGCATCTTATTCTCTTTTCCTGGCCTCTTCTTGATCATCTTTTTTCTATTCAGCCTGACACTTACCACCTTTAGTGATGATATTCTTTTTAAATCTTCTTTTTAATGCAATCATATTTTCTTCATTTCTGAAAGTTTCCTCATCCTTATCTCAATGGTTCGTATATTCAAAATGAGCATTGGCTTCCTTGCAATGCTCCACCACTTTGCTCTGAGAATCATTCCTATGGAAACTCATTTCTCCAAAGTTATTTCTCCAGTTCCTGTACAAACTCAACATCCTTTTTAACTTTTGAAAACTTATAGCTTCCTAATCTGAACGGTATGGGAGGATAAGATGCCTTCTTGTGCTCAAACAAAAAACTCCCTATATCATCCAAGAAAACCTGCATGACTGCTTCTTTGTGTACCACGTAGTCAGTGGCATATTTGGGAAGCAACAAAGGTGCCCTGGAACAACCATACATTCTAATATACATCCCTTCCTCAGTTAAGTAGTAATTTGCAAACTCCTCAATGAATTTCAGCGCTTCTTCAGACATGCAATTGCATTCTTTCAAGAAAATCAACGTATACAAGGGCATGATAAATTGTTCACAAACTTCTCTATAATTATTGTAGTATTTGTGTGCCCATAATGCTTTGTAGGATATGTACGCAAGGGTTATGTCCCTGTCCCATATGTACCTTAGGTTAGGAAATGGCTGGGTGCACAGTATACAATCAATCAATATGGAGCTCATGTAGAACTCATATTTTTTCTGAGATACTCCTCCCAGAGCTGAAGCAATACAAGCTGAGAGACTGTTTGACACAATTTTTTCCCAGTTGAACACAGTCCCTTCGGTGGCTACATAGAAGATGATAGGAACCCATCCTAACTTGAAACTCCTTCTGTGGTCTTTCCCAAAGATTCTATTTAGAATTAGCACAATCAACCTATAAGGGGTTCTTAAAGTAGCTGTGTCATATTCTCCTGATGGTCTGGTTCGAAAATTCTTACCAGGTACCATCATTCTTTTCACAGTTTCAACTAGGTCTAGGTTAATATCCTTCAGCCAACCTTCAGTTAGGTAAACCTGGGATTCTGGTAAGTGGTAAGCTAATGATACATAACTAGGGTTGTAAGCAGCATAGGCCTGCTTGGCAGTATTGACCAGAATCATGGTAGTCATGTCTGCCCTAGGTAGAATCCATCCAATTACTTCTGAGCATGGGAAAATATCAGGCCTGGTAGCTATCTTCATAAAGGAAGATTTTTCAATATTAGCATATATCGTTACTTCTTCAAAATCAGTGTGTTGAGGCCTGGAAATTCGTAGGCAACAACAGCAACGGATTCTCCCCAGTCAACGTTCCCAACTAGCCCATGACTATTTGGTGTAGGGAATCCGTCCGGTTTTCGGTCCGGCTACCGTAGATCAAGTAACAAAAATAAAGGTTTTACCGGTTACGGCCCGGTCCACCATATATATTTTTGTATTTTTTGGATTTGAGTATGATATGCAAGTTCCTATCTAAAATGCAGGTTGATAAAGAGTGCAAGGAGCGGTCACAATCTAATGCGCAGGTTCTTACCTCTCGTTTTAGACTTTCTCGCATCTAAATCATACACAACTAGAAAATACATACTAACTAAGATATCTCTAGAGAGAAAAATATTAGTTCATGAGTAATGTAATACTATTCACATGTTAAGGTAAATCATAGATAGTTGTCCTTAGTATCAAAACACATAAACATGAATAATATATACATGACAAGACAACTCATCAATCATTAAACTCTCCATTACTCATAGTGGAAATTATCACAGAATAAACCAGAGAACATTCAGATAAGAACATAGGTTCAGAAAGTTAGAACGCTCTCACATTTAATGAAACATAGTTTAAAACGAAATAGTTCCCCTTCAACATTGTTCATTTTATCACATTCGAACATTCCACACAACACCTTCTCCAACAAGCAAAATTTGCAATTTTTTTATTGTAAAATGAAGTAGTTCCTCTTACAAACAATGGTTCACAAGTTTTTCCAAAAAAAAATCCCCTATCTTCTCTCACTTTCCACTCTTTATACAAAAACAACAAAACCCTTGAGCTTCCCCAATCGTCTAACCTTTGGGCTCCCCAAAAACCGTTTAATCTCACAATTTTGTCTTTTCAGTGAGTACTCATGATTCATATAATCCATTACATTTCGGATTTCAACTAAAGAGTACTTCATAAAACGGGATCAGCTCGGTAACTGACAGACCCTTTCCAAGCCTGGGTTTTTTGTTGCCATCAATTCAGCCTTGTCTTTTATTTGTCCTTCTGAGATCCGTTGATTTCAGAATAAAATTATGCTTATCACTTTTCAGCCAACTTTCCTTAGCTTTGTCCTTTAGCTACGTCTTCTCGCAGCCGTAATATGGAGAATCTTCTGAGTTCATCTGCAGTTAAACAAAAAATCACATTAATTAGGACTGCATCTTTTCAATAAACTTAAACTATACTAGCAACAAAACTGATCATCAAAATGAGGCCCAGTACTGCGCCCTCATCGCGAAATCCTCAACAAGAATAAAAAACCAACGCTACCCACACAGGGGTAAAAATATTCACAAGACAACAGGAAAACCTTATTGGCGGCTTGAACCACTGAGACATCGGCCGGATAATCTTACTTAAATCCACAACGATGAGTTTCAGATAGACAATAGGTTGCACGGGACCGTTAATTCTATCGGAGTCGAAAGAACTAAATGCCAAAGCATCAAGCAGTAAAGTTCCCTATCGGCGAACAGAATGACATCAACGTCGAGAGATTCATCTAGTATGTAGCCACAATGGCGGAAAATGAAACAGCTATGGACCCCGCAACCAAAAGATGAAACGGTGAAACTAGGACAAAGCATCGGTGAGTGGAGCAGTTATATGGCGGACACTTAGTTCGCTCGAGAGCCGCAACGGCGGAAAACAATCAGACTACAGCCTTCGATCAAAGTCATAAACTTTCCGCTACGGTGCAAAAACAGTGTGAAAACGTTTAGTGTTCAAAAAAATTAAGGCCGTGCAGCGGTGCAAAAAACTTGCCTCACTTCAAAACAGTGGCTTCACAAAGATCAAATAACCATGACTCAAACTTTGACCAACCTCTGATAATGCAAACAAGTCAAAACAATAACAACACGACATCGGAGAAGTCAATACTATCCTGCGGAACACTCATCGTTCAGCTTTCGTAATGGAGGCTCCATAAGGAAATATGGCTCCAATACATTGTTTAAATGGCCTCCAAACAATCAAACTAAAATTGTTACTTCGGCTGGGCAGCGCTGAAAGTTTGTTTCACCCCCGAAACAGTGGTGAAAATGAGAAATGGCTTCCGAGAAGAAAGAAACAAATCACAAATCAAAGGGCAATCTTTAAAACCAAACTCCAAATTCCACACTCAAAGCAGTTTCAGACATAGGCACTTTTAACACATATTTCAAGAAATCTAGAAAAATTCTATTACAAGGACTTTTATGACATTGAATTTTTTTGTAAACATTTTATTTATTTCATTTAATTTGTAAAAATTATGCATTAAAGAAATATTCCATTAAAATTGGAAAAACTAATCCTAGAAAGAATGTTTTTATTGATCACAAATTTTATTTACTCCAAGTGTTTTTAATATACAATCATAAAAAATGAAATGTTGTATCATTTATAACTAGTTCGGTATGCCATAAATTAGGAGTATATCAAAATATGTAATTTTTCGAATCATGAGAAAAAATATTCATGAAGATATAAAATGTAGGATTAATGAAGTTAAGTTGCACACATAATTGCATGTTTTATTACAAGAAGATCTCTATCTATATTTGAAGTGAACAAAGTATCATATTAAATATTTTTATTGTTAAATAACATATTATAATATAGCATGATTGGAAGGAAATCACAATATTAAATTAAAATAAAATAAATCATAAGAAATGTATTGATGTCGAACCAAATAATAACTATAAATTCGTCAAAATTGGGATAGTTGTTAGGTACAACATTATACATACACAATGAAAGTGTGA
>LPNX010991095.1:7658-29322 GCA_001517045.1 Pseudotsuga menziesii | reverse complement strand
CTAATAAGATGGTCTTGGTTTTCAGTAACAGTGACAAAGTTTTTCTTCTTTTTACCCATTTTTCATGCATAATGCCATCAAGGTATAAGAGGTACATTACAGTAAGCCTACAGGATTCGATCCTAGGATTTCTAATGCATGGACTGGTGTTTCAATATATCGTGTGTGTTTTTGTTTTAGCAGTAATGCCAATATGATTCAATCCTCGATCCTTTAAATGGTTAAGTCAGTTAATGATTTTGTTTGTATTATGTATGTAATGGATTCTTAGTTTGGTTAGAAAATAGTAGAGATATCTGTAATGATAAATGTGCCTATAGTCGGACCTTAACAGGTCTCGATGGATGGCATTTTATGTAGAGATTTTTATAATGAAATAATCTATGGGATTTGTTTAAGATTTATCTTTGTTAAGTATGTTCGACGTATTTATGATATAATTCTTTAAGTTTCAGTATGGAAATGGTATTTAATTTATTCTTTATGCACAATGTTTATGTTACAGTTATATCTAATAGTTTCAATGGTTTAAATAATAAGTGTGCTAGCAATATGAAATCTGCCAGGAGAGAAAGACGTAGAGTTGGATTTTAATGGTGACAATTATGTTTATGTAGATTTTAATTAGTTCTTTGGTTGATAGTTTTATTAGTTAATTTTAATATGATCTGACCTTAGTTGATGTTCTACTTAGAGTCTATAAAATTACAACATGAGAGAAGACTGAATTTTAAAAATAGTAAATATGGAAGAGTAATGAAAAAATAAAAAACCCATATAATTTCCTATTGTTTTGAAAACTGATAAAAGCATATAGGGCAGGCTAATTAGTAAGAAATATAATCTATATTCTCCTAACTAGGCCATCATGTTTAAGTAAACACAATACTCCTATAAGAAAATATTTATATCTAGGGTTTGTATGAACATGTAAAAGAAAACTTAGGCTAGCTTCTTTTAAGTTTATGTAAACAAAATAACCTAGCTACAACAGACAGATATTATTTATCCTTCCAGAATTTAATCCCTTCATTTATTAAGAAAAACTGTATAAAATATAAGGAATATCAAGAAACATCATACCTACAAGTTGAAGCTATTTTAATCGATAGAGACCCTGCACACTCAAACACACAGCATGAACATGGACATCGATAGTTTTGACATCTGCTTAGTTAACCGAATAACTTGGGAACTAGCAAATTCCACCCAATCATGACCTCGAACCGTTCCTGATTTAAATATGGATTCCCTCGAGCAAGTTCCAACATGAAAGTAGCTTAGAGCTCCTAAGGTAAGGCTTCCCTATCTTGGATAACAGGTTTTGTATCAGTTTTCTTTTCCTCTTGGGAAAAATGTTCTCCGAGAACTCTCTTGAGAATAATCAGGTAAAATCATGGAATAATAAAAATATCCCCAAGCCTCTCTTTGGATTGGGTCTTTATAGACAAGATTTTTAGGAAAAGGGGAAGTTAAATCAAGAATCATTTGTTTTCTTGAAATAACCCTTTTTACTTAATTTAGGGAAATTTAATATTTATTTACGTTTAACTTAGGAACTTTTGACTAGTTTGAACTTTGAATATTTTATGTATTTAATATTTAATTAATATTAGTAATAATAATACTATATACATCCTTTCAGTATTATTCATAGTTAGTAGTATTATTACTTGTGCTTACTCTTTTATAAATATTATGTATAAACCATATATTTATATATATCATTGTTAACATTTTTACTTTAGGTATCATATAGCATGATCCCTAATCACATGACACTTTTCTTTTTAGATTATAGTCACTTATTTATTAAGGCTTGTAGGTAGGGGTTAGGTCAAGGGTGCCCGCAAGAAGCTGATACCCAATTACGATGCAATGGGAGCGCACTAGCGAAAAAAAATAGGAACGCGCATGTATCCTTGGATGTGTGCATGCATTCCTACTTCGGTAATGGTGAACCTTGACATTGATTTCCAATGTGGACAACAACAGCGCGTACGCGCCCCTAATGATGTGCACGCTTGTATGGGGGTGCACACATATCTGGATGTGCATGCGTGTTTTGTGCATACGCATACAGGGACGTGTGCGTGTCTCTGTGTCTTAAAAATAAAATAGTGAATGGTTATTATTCATTCACAAACAAATCATGAGTGAAAGATACCCAAAAATGACATCGAAAGAGGCCAAAACGACACCCACAAAGCCTAAAAGAAGTCTCCATGTAGCTTAAAACGACACCCATGGCATTGGAGTAAGGTAGATGGAGTAGTATTTGATTTTTTTGTTTTTTTCAATGTTTTTTATTGTTTTTCAAATAAAATATAAAATTAAAAAAAAATTGCAAATGAATTGAAATGGAAACATCCCAACAAAGGAGAGAAACAAACCAATCAAAGGACCCAATAAACCGTGAATTGAATAAAGAAAACCTCAAATATTGATTTAGTGAACCACCAGAAAACCCCGAAGATGAATTACATGGGTATTTAAACCAGTTAAGAATATTGAGTGATGAACTGAAGAACACCAAGGAACCCTCTCGAGTTTTCCTCTCCACATCACTACAAAACATAATAGATTCTATCAATATTTTCCACAGTGAGATAACCAATTTGAGCCAATATAGGGCTCAAATGAGAGAACATTATGGCACTCGTATATCCAAAGAAGATATAAAAAAATTGAATATCACAAAATCCCAATTGTGTCACAAATTTATAGATCTATTCATAGGAAAACCTCCAGATGTGAGGAAGAGGTAAGTTTGTATGACCAGTGTAATTACTTGCCATGGAGAGAAAAATGGAGGAAGATATGGTTCATGTTTTTTTACAAGCCTCCATGCAACAATGTCGAGGTCCCACAGTATTTTCTCAGAAAACTGTGGGCTTAGTTTGTGTTAGGGTTCCATGTGAACTACTTCGACATCACTGAGCTCTATGGCGTTAGTTTTGGCTCAGCCCAAGGTCGACCTCATGCCCATGAGAACTCACTCAAAGGACCTCTTGCAACTAGCTGAGAGCCAAACCTGCTTGCTCAACCCCTTGGGTTAGGTCGCAGGCTAGATGAGATGCATGAATCCATTAGACATGATGCATTCCACCTTCTCAGGCATACCACATTTGTGGCTATGTCCTCACAAAGTGAGTAGGACCACCCTGAGAGACACACTTATGCACTGTCTACTAGTGGTGGGCGAGCGAGAGAATCTACAGGTGGTAACCTGGATGATCCGTCCAACTTGAAGGGACCAGTGGCACATCATTGTTCTCATTGTGTGAATTTTTCCATGTTCCCACATAGGAGCATGCCACAGAGAGCTACCTACACCATGTTAGTTATTGTTTTATTTAATGTTCAAGTATTGATTATACGTTATGCAATCTCATAATTTATACAAATTTTAACTTAGATCAAATGTTTATGACTTGATTTGTTTTAATATACATCTATTTAGTGCTGAGTCTCCAACACCTGGGTGGTAGGATGCTGGTTCCTTCAACCTAGACGGAGCCATGGCAGCTACAAAGGACATTGTGACACCATACACATAGGTAGTTTTATTTCAGTAATTAAATTTAATGTTAGTAGTTAATCTTTTCATCGAATGTAGTTAATATTTAGTATTTGAATCTAACTATTTTTTTGTTTGCACAGGTGTCTGGAGGAGTGAGTGACCGGCCATCCATGCTTGGGATCAACAGATCCCCTTGTGAGAAGGTATCGTGTAATAAAATATAAATTTAATTTCAGTTTTGATGGCTTAGCTTTGTATAGCTATATTTTTCATGTACTAATATATGACGCCATGAATATGTATGCTGGTTTGATTACATAGGCAAGTCGGTGTCACTATCTCTCCATCGACTTTCTTTTTTGCACCATATATGTCAGGTGTAGCCCATGGCATACATGTCCCTTTACCTACATCCATTCCCACCCCATTCCATTCATCCATTGCCTCCCATCCACCACCAAACTTCCATCCAAATCCCCCTTATTCTTCACAGCCTTCACTCACTCCCCACTACACCACCCATCCACCCCCTCTCTTGCAATTTCCCATCTTTCCACTGTCCCCCATCCGACCATGATACATCATCCATCCACTTTCACCCATCCCTACACCCCATCCCAGACCTCAACTCCCTCACCCATATTCCCCCATCACCCTTGTTTCCTCTTCCAAGGTGGCACATTCCATTCTACAACCAGTTGGGGTTTATCGCCGTACATCACCACTTCTCCCACTCTAGTCTACTCCCTCTCTCATAGTACCCCCTAGTTTTGCAGCCAATTTTGATGTGTCTACCTCCTCCACTATGACATACACCCTAGCATTAAAGAAGGTTATCCATCCCATTGCTCCACCTGCCACCCCCAAGGACCAGCTGACTATTCGACCTGCCACCCCCGAGGACTAGCTGACTACTCAACCTACCACCCCCGAGGACCAGCCAACTTCCCCACCTTCTAGCGCCTGGGACCAGCCTCTTTTTCTCACACTGATATTGATTAGTTTATGAAAATATCATGCAATATTAACGAAAATTAACATAGGAAGTCAATTCAATGAGTTATCTTACTGTTTAAATGTTGTAGGGTGGCAATGCCAAGAGACTTGGATCACAGAGGAGGGTAGCTCGCTCACCACTTGAAGTCTCATATTAGGTGAGCTATTTAAAATTTGAAAACTTAATTTTTATTCTTAAATTCTATTTTATACTTTTATAATTTCATGTAGGAGTTGACATTTGATTGTTGTCATTTAAGAGCCTAAGGGGGGGTGGTCTAAGTGGCGAGAAGAACTTAGCTTGATCTAGCTCGAAGAAGAGGAAGATTGATTATGGAGGTGCACCGAGGAGCTTTGAGGGTGGGTAGGAGGATTGAGAGACCCTCCTATGTACTCTAGCCATGGTGTGGCATTTTTGCACGAGTTTCCATATTTTGTATAGGGAACAAGTCGCCATTGTAAATACATTGGGAACAATGTTCCATTTTTAACTACTACTTTATATGATTGGAAATTTGTGTATATGAATATATCATTTTTCACTTATTTATATTAATTTTCCCTTGATTACATATTTGCATACATGATTTCCAATGTAGTAGTAGATTGCAGTTGATGCACTTGCAATACTTATTGTCGACGAAGCAATAAAGTCTGTATGTTCACAATAAAATGCATAAAATTTTTAACACTGTAGGTTAGTGAACAAAAAAAATACACAACCGCATAAACATGTATAATAGCAATGATAATTTTAAATACCAAATACCTGATCTTATCAATCATAGTGCAAATAATTAGCTTGGCCCTTCACCCCTCGACCCTTGCATTTGTTGTATTGGATTGTCATACCTAGCTTTGGCCTTGTTATTGCAGACCTAAACCCTAAGGACCTAGACCTAAATAGACACCTAACATAAAACCCTAGCTTTCTACCCTTCCAAACCCTTCCTCCCTTCTCCATCTCCTAACCTACTCTCTTACCTTTCCACCTCTCCTCTCTCATTTCCTAACCCTAAGCTTTGAATCTCATACTCCTATCCTCGACCTGTAGGATAAGAACTTGTATACCTTTCGAAACCCCTTCTCTAGCCTTAGCATCCCTCCTAGAATTATACATATCATTGACATTTCTAGCCATACATAAGAAGTTTTGATAGTGTTCTACAAGTACATTTTCACTACTAAAATACCAAAAAGATCTCTAAAAAACATGTACAAGATACCATGTTTGTTGAGGACTATCATATAGGTACTTGTTGGCACTCTTGGCTTGACTGGAAATTACTGTTTGGGAAATTCATAGTAAAATTTGTATTGGATGGAAAATACATCTAGCTTGATAGTCCCATTCATTAACCAAGTTGGAATTTACAATACTTTTAGTCCACTTGCATTTACCTAACAATTGTCTTCCTAATTGCAAACTTGAAATTGACATAGCTATTGCATCTTTACTTTGAATGGATGTAACATTTTGGGAAAATCATACTTGGCTGAAAGATATCATTGGTTTGACAGTCTTATTCATTGTCCAAATTGGAATATAAAGCACTTGTTTGCATTTCATATTTACATAGTAATTATTGTCTCATTTTGCAAGCTATAAATTGATATTCGAATGATCTTCTCTTACCATTTCATAGTATTGATGAGCTAAGAATGATATTGAACATGACTGTTACTGGCTTGCATTTGTGACATCTACTTGGAAAACATTGATTTTGTTAAATTTGACGATTTATATCATTTGATAACGAAGTTGACATTTCTTACTCTCATTGAATACATACATACTTTTTATGCTATTGATAAACATTTGCAATTTTAACAATCTATTGTACTTGTTTCTTTGGCATAGGGTAATTGAAGTTTAAGGGTTAGCATGCATAACCTAGGATTTAGAATCAATGAGGAAACCCTAAACCTAGGAGGGAAACCCTAACACCAACGCTACCCAACCATCTCTTGTGGCATCTTATAAACTAACTTTTGTTTGTATATGAGCATGCCTAGGATTGTAGTCATATGTCACATATTATTTATACACTAATAAAATGAGATACTCTTTATGGTTTATCATGCACAAATTGCACAAGTTGATCTTAGTAAATGGGGAAAATTTAACCCTAACAAGGAAACTATTTTGACTTGGCTGGAAATCATTCTTAGTTTGAGAGTCCTATCTTCATGAAAAGTGGATTGATTGGGGTCTATGTCAATGTATGTTGATTGCAAAAGAGGTTGAATTTGTATGATATGATGATAACTTCCCATCAACACCACTAACATGCTTCAACCACATTTATAATTGAACAGAAAATTACATCCAATGTTATTTGCAACCACCCAACCAACCATTAAATAAAATATTGAATCATCTTATAGTGTTTGACCCCCTTCTTTCACAAAAAAATATTCATTATGGTTATTGGCTTGCAAGCATATAAGCTAGGTATATGTTCTATTATAGGTATATGGTTAATTATAGCTACATTTATTATAGGTATATGGTATAATGGTTTCTAGTTAAGTGAGACCAACAAATCCAATTATCTAAACCTAATGAGTTCGTAAAACTCTAGTTTGTAGTTGTATGTGTAAATGTCTAAACACTATTTTTTAGGTTTGTGGTTTGTAGTTCATGAAACACTAATGTTTTTCTATTTGTTATTGTATATTGGGTATATGGTATAAGTTTATATAATCAAGTGATACTAACATAGATTTTGGTCTCTATGTATTTCAATTTCTTTCAATTCATGAAACCCTAGTTGGCTTGATACTTGTAATCCATGTATGTGTCTCTACTTATATTTCATTAAATTATTTGTTATACATGTAATTCATAAATACTTAGTTTCTTTCTTGTAGTGAAGGTACATATCTTCTAGGTAAATGATATATTGGTTTCTATTTGAGTGACACTAACAAATCATTATCTAAACCTATTGAGTTCATAAACCTTGGTTTTTAGTTCTATGTCTAAAATGTGTGAACCATAGTTTTTAGGTGTGTGGTTTGTAGTTCATGAAACCATAGTTATGTTGTAGTGCAGGTACATATATTCTAGGTACATGGTCTACTAGTTTCTAGTTTAGTGTGACTAAAAAATATAATGATATAAACCTAATGACTTCATAAACCCTAGTTTGTAGTTCTATGTCTAAATTTCTGAACCCTAGTTTTTTTTCTATTTGTGCATGTAGCTTAGTTATATGGTTTAAGTATTTATACATAAGTGAGACTAAAATAGCACATGATATCTATGTATGTGAATTTATACTTCATAAAACCCTAGTTTGTAGTTATATGTGTAAATTTAGAAACCCTAGTTTTTAGGTTTATGATTTGTAGTTCGTGAAACCCTAGTTTTTTCTATTTTCTCTTGTAGATTAGGTATATTGTCTAACTGGTTCTACATAAGAGAGACTAAAATAACACATCATCTCTATGTATGGGAAATTATTTCAATCCAAGAAACCCTAATTGGTTATATACTTGTAATTCTCATATGAGTTTTTACTTCTAATTCATACAATTATGTGTTTCTACTTGTAATTCATGAAATTATAGTTTCGTTGTTATAGTGTAGGTACATAGCTTATAGGTATATGGTCTATTGGTTTATAGGTAATGGCATGCTAGGAGACCAACGGAGTCGAAGGTTCATCGATTCGACCTCCGGTTGTCAAGTTATGTTGAGTTGAAAGTCGCATGAAAATGTCGTTCAGGGACAGTTGGTGACTCTCGATCCGAGAGCGAAAAACCAAATTGAGAAGCAAGATTGCATGGCATTGGCTCAAAAAAGTGTGTATGGAAAACGTCGATATGGAAACACTACCAATAAAGGAACGGTGGATGGTTTTGGAGAGGTGAACCACCAATGCGAGAGTTGCATTGAAGGAAATTGAGAAAAAACCTAGTTTACAAAACCGATGCTCAACGAGGTCACTGGGACATCAAAACATTATGGAGAGGGACCCTAGACATAATGTAATTGCAGGAGGCTAGAGGATTTGATGGCTCTTCTATCTGACCTCCATTTTCCGATTTATGTCGAGTTGAAAGTCGCATGAAAATGTCATTCAGGGACACTTGTTGACTCTCCATCTCAGAGCGAAAAATAAAATGGAGCAGCAATATTGCACATAGTTGGATTCAAAAATTGTGTATGGGAAATGACGATATGGGAACACGACCAATACTGGCATGGTGGAGGTTTTTGCAGATTCGACCCACCAATGTGAGAGTTGTATTGAAGGAAACTGAGAAAAACCCTAGTTTATGAACCTAATGCACAATGAAGTCACTTGGCCATGGAAACCCGATGGAGAGGGACCACTAGAGGAAATGGTATGCCATGATACCAAAGGATTTGATGGTTCATTGATCTGATCTCCATTTATTGAGTTATGTTGAGTTGAAAGTCGCATGAAAATGGGGTCCATGCAACCCTAGCAATGATGCATCGACCCTGCAAACCCCTGTGTCGAGCAGCTCGGGGTGGATTTCCCATGCAATCCATTATAAAACACACCTCTAGAAGCTGATGAAATAAAAAATCACTGCTCAGTTTGGTTTTTGGACCCCAGGCCTACTACAACTCGCCATAGAATGTTGATTAAGGATCAAGTGGATGAACCATCTGTTCCATTTGGATCGTGGTAGGGGATTATGGAGAGGGTGGCCTCCCACATAACTCCTCATGACCTAATCATGCCTCCAAGCTAGATTTTGAAAACTAGGGTTTCTCCTTAGTGGGGTTCATGCAACCCTAGAAACAATGCACCAGCCCTGAAAAACCCTGTGTCGAGCTGTCGGGGGTGGTCTGCCCAGGGAGAACATGACCAAAAACACCTGCAAGAGCCGATGAATTATGAAATTGCCACCCGTTTTGGTTTTTGGACCCTGACCTTGAATTGGCCTAAGTGTCCCTGAATGGCTTTTCTAGGCCTACTGCAACTCGCCATAAAACTTTGATCGGGGATTCGATTGATGAATTGTCGGTTCCATTAGGATTGTGGCATAGGATTATGGCCAATGTTGCATCCCCCTTGGTTTCTCATCGCTCATGCATTCTTTCAGGATAGATTATACAAACTAGGGTTTCACCCCTATGGAGTGTAAGCACAATTACCGAGTCTCATTCAATATAGCCATATGGATCCTCTCTATTGCTAATTTCCTCCATTAATATCTCATGATATGAATGAGGAAAGAAGTAATGTACCTTGGTTGATTTATCAGTTGACATTGTCTATAGATGGATGTTCGTTCCAACAATCAAGCTTGTGAAGTGATAGACCACATAACCTAGTCTATAATCCACAAATACATGACCACTAGTTCTTCTTAATTTCCCATCTAGTGTAAGATATTCACCCTCAACCACCATTGAGAAAATAGGAAATTAATTTCCTTCACCATCAACCAATGAACCGTTGAGGATTTTCTTACCTCAAATGCATCATGCCAACCAATAATTTCTGCCCTATTCATTGTCTTTCAGGGAAACAACTGCATATATGTGTCCTGGTTGTACAAGATCTGAGATATGGTCGTAGTCTGCCAAAATTGCTGACTAAACCTCCTCTAAGTCGGTTGTTTCAAGGAATACATGTGGGTATACTACAAGTGACACATGATCCCAATCATCAACCCAATCCATGCATTCACATTCATCCCATTCACCACTACTACAAGGGCTACAAAAGAAAGCATGTTTCCATGTCCATATTTAAAATTGGGGGTTGTTTGAGCTTTGAACAAAATGAAATACATGTGTTACTCATACTGTGCTGCAACTATAGGAACATGATCAATCTATGTCAACCACTTGCCAAGAATTCTTGAATGGCCTTGATTCCCCTGCTGATGTATGTTGCACTTTAGTTCGGTCTGACATTGTTGTGGAGCACCATTGAACTATGGATTCTACATCTTTGATATGGGTTTTTCTGGTAAACCTCATCTCCTCCCTTCGTAGTGCGGTCTTGATGCATGAACCAGCCCCATCATGCCCACCTTTTTTGTTCTTGGTCTCAAAGTAGTTTCATACATGCGGTACATTGTACGTCTTATGTAACATACTCATCCATTGGAAGACTCAGGAATTTTTGAACTGGCCCAGACAACATCTGACCATATCCAATGTTGATCCATCTGTATATCTCCCTCCTTTAACTGATCATAGAAAAATAAAAAACAATGTTGCACATAATGCAGATCATGGAATCTTTCATCAATTATGTAAAAGTTTGTCTTCTTCTGTATTATCCTTTTGTTAATGCTTATCTTAGGGCCATGCCTATATGTAATATGTACCATGATGTTGAATTGGTCAGGATGGTAGTATTGAATCTTAATTTCATTTTCTGGTTGAAGGATGTAGTTTTTTGCAAAATCCATGATTGACATTGTGGTCCCAATGGGAAAGTTGTCCCTACATTTTTTGTACTGCTCATCCTGCCATCACGATACATTCACATGTTGAACATACTACTCAGTTTTCTTGTAGAACTTTGTCAAAAAATCACATACCCGTACCTATTGCCATGACAAAAATGGTCATATT
Source organism: Pseudotsuga menziesii (assembly GCA_001517045.1). Lineage (NCBI taxonomy): Eukaryota > Viridiplantae > Streptophyta > Pinopsida > Pinales > Pinaceae > Pseudotsuga > Pseudotsuga menziesii. The sequence continues at coordinate 18,226 of LPNX010991095.1, read as the reverse complement.
AGAATGTGGCCTTTAAAGAATGTGTATGTAGAAATTGAACATGTAAGAGGAAAAACATGCAATAATCACTTGCACCTATGACTTCACTAATGAAACCTTCTTACTTTCCTTTGCACTATTTGATTGATTGGTTATGTACTTGAAGCTCTGCATCTCCATGGTCATACTGCCAAATTGATTCTCATCGCTTTCATGAATGTAACGGTTCAAAAGAGAAAACCCAATGCACCTAGAAAAATTCCCATATAGACATAATTTTCCATAGTATTTTTTTCCTTCAGGCCTTGGAGACATGATGTTGACGATAAAATATCTCGATGCAGTCAGTGGTATTACGGATTCATTGCAGCCCTACTCAATGTTAGTATGCAAATCACAAAATATATGTTTATACGTGTCATAAAAATATTCATATTCTACATGGCATCTACAACCGCATGTGTTTCAATCAATTCATATACGAACGTACCATGGTTTACATTTCTCGAAGGAACTTTGGCCGAGGTTCAATTGTGTGTGCTCATTCCTGAATCTCTCATAGAGTTTAGTCTATGTTGTGTCAAGGAAGTGTTTGGCATGGGATTCACATTTAGTAGAACCTTTTCTCAGCTTTAGCACATTTCTTTGGTTAGATGAAGGTCTGGTATGATCATGCCATAAATTTTTTGCTGAGTCCTTAACAACATCAATTAGCTTCTGATCTCGATGAGGCAACCTGCCGACAAAAGCCCAACAATATTTTCCACCTGGAGTATGAATATTTTCTCTTATAACAGAGTACTTCTTAATAGTTATTCTATTTAATTTAAGTACATGAAAAGTGTGTGAAAGGAGGCAATGTTTCCGTGTGGAATTGCTTACAACTGATTCTAATAACACATGATGATCCGCACAAATATATTTAGTACTAGACGTCTTCCCAAGTGCATTAAAAGTAGATTGGAGATTTGTAACAATATGATTATTATCCTCTGAACTTCTAACCATATTTATGCCCAGAATTTTCCGAACAACAACTAAACAATTTGAATTTAACAAACATACTAATAATTGACATTTACCTGCATCGCCTTTGGATTCAAAATATTCCTTCATTAATTTGCTACATTTCCCATCGATAGTGTGTTTGGGAAACTTACCTTCAAGGCCTAACAGAGAACTATCATCCACATGGATACGTATACGAGTCCTTTTTCTTGCACTAGATAGTCGAGGTAGGGAAGGTGGACATGAGGTATGAATCCTGAGGGTTGTTTGTTCTGGTGCTTCATTCACATATTGGTCCATATTGGGAGTGTGCTCGATACGGTTGTGGTCTTCCTGTAGAGGTTACAAATTAATCATTGCTCCTAGGTCCAACGCTTGACACCTAGCGTCTCTCAATATACCTATGTCTTCAAGAGATTCAACATGGCTTGTTGTTGGATTGTTGGTTGGAGACTATTTTGATGTTGGGATTTGATTTGGGTCTGTTAGATGCAATCACTTCACCCGTGGTTTTGAACTAGAGGTTGTTATGTCATGAAATATTTTAGGATCAGTCACAGTATCAGTGGAAATGTCTGGACCATGTCTCACTCTATCCATTTCCAAACCGGCCTTTTCACTTATACCTCATTTTCCTTTTCAATGGGCATATTCCTTCTAGTTTTTCTTACTCTGTTACATGAGTTTCCCATCTCCAAAATTTTCTTTATAAAAAATATGAGGTCTACCCCTACATAAGAAGCAACAAATAAGGTATTAGTTCCATTATACAAGAAACATGACACGTTCCAACATAGTTAATTAAATTATAGATACGTTAGTATGGTAATTATTGGCATTGATACATAAAGGATGATTAAAGGTTTCTCTTTATGTTCAAGCTAAATTTTCATTTCTATTATCTAGCAGAGTCAAGTAGAGAGAGTCAAGTTTGTAGGTATTACAGCTATAGGATTATGACTTCCTTTGTGTTCAAAAATGATTGGAAGTCACAAGAAAATGAGTGAAATATTCTTCATTTCCAACACCTTCAAATGAGATGACATTGCACGTAATATGCCACATTAGTTGTGAGGGAAGACACAAGTTTTTGTTTGGATGTCTTGGGAATAAATTGAATAAATTGCACTCATTAAGTTACACTAACTAAAGAGAACAAATTGACTAATTACACAATGAGGATGTTGCAAATCCCTCAAAAAAAGGAGAAATCATTGAGGCATAAGAATCCCTGTCAAGCTCAAAGGCATGTTATGATAAATGTAGCATGAAGAGGAGAGCATGGACAAGATGTTGAACTATTTAATATGGGCCCTATCCCATGATTTATTCCAAGGTTTTTATATAAATTGAAGAGTCTCAAGAGAGAACCTCAACTATGCCATACTTGTGGGAAATCAAAATATATTCATGTGCAAATTATTATTGCTCTACATTGCATACTTCATCTTGTATAGAGAATATGTAAAACTTGGTGAACTATTCAATATGGACCCGTTCCCATAATTGCTTCAAAGGTTTTTCTTTACATTGAAGAGTCTCACGAGATAACTTCACCTATGCCATCATTGTGTGAAATAAAAATATATTCATGTGCAACATATATTAGTTAACATTGCATACTTCATCTTGTATGGAGAATATGAGACTTTTTTAGATGTGAAGTTGAGAATTTTTCTTATGAAATTAATTGTTGTCTATGAGAGAGATATTGTTATAGGCATATGATAAAACATAAATCAATGAAATGATCTGGAATATTGTGAATGAAAAAAATTATTTTCAATTCACCATACCTATTCAAAATTATCTCTTCTTGCAATGAAAACTTGTAGTTTGAATGTATTCACTAACTTCCAAGATGACTGAAGATTGTTGTTACATTCCAAGAGTGATCTTCTATCCAATAGATCAAAGAGTGTCCAATTGATGATTGAGTGTGAGCCAAATTCCAAATTTCAGGAGCAGAATATGCACGAACAATTGTAGAAAACCCATGAAAATTGGTAGCAACCCCAAGAATCCATATCTCTATTTTTTTTAACTAGAAACATGTGTGTGCATGTGTATTTATGAGTATGCACATGTGTATAAGAGCGCACACACATCCATATGAGTGAACACGTGTATCAACCCGTATGGGTAGACAAACACATGCACATTGCTTCCTAATATTTACAACATTTAATTCCTAACATTTATCCCATTTAACGACTAAAATTCTTAAACAATGTCTTGGTATTCACACGTATGATTATTTTTACAATAGTGTCTTCACCACTAATTCTTCTTAAGCACATGGGTGCCATTATGAGGTCTTAGGCTCCTTACCGATAGCTAGTGGAGGGTAATGCAGGCCTCCAACACTGATGAAGGATGAGTGTCAAGGTTTAACAAAGGTTTAGTGGCGACCATGGTTAATAACACATGGCCTCAAGCCCTAGTGCGACAATAGTGATAGTGCTGACCATGGTCAAGACAGTAGCAACAATGGATACCATGGTCAATAACACATGGTAAATAACACCATTGTCAATAACAAAATCCTCACCATTATCATCATCATCACCCTCATGATCGTAATCATCATCATCATAATCATAATCATTGTCATCATAGTCATAGTCATCGTGATCATCATCATCATCATCATCATAATCTTCGTCATCATCATCATCATCATCATCATCATCATCCTCATCATAATGATCATAGTCATCATCCTCATAATCATCATTGTCATCATCCTCGTCCTCATCATCATCCTCATCATAATTGTCATAGTCATCATCCTCATAATCATCATTGTATTCATCTTCCTCCTCCTCATCATTTTTCATCATCATCGTCATGGTCACCATCATCATTCCATGGAAAATGTTTGAAAATAAAATCAAACAAAATTTTCAAGTAAACCTATCATCATCATTATTCTTCATCATTGTCATCATCATTATCATCCTCCTCGTCATCATAACCATCACAATCATTGTTCATCATCATTATCATCGTCATCAACATCAACATCATCTTCATCATCATAGTCATCATCCTCATCATCATCATCATCATCATCATTATTGTTCCTCATTATCATTGTCATCAGTATCATCCTCATCCTCATCCTCATTCTCATCATCATCATCATAGTCATCATCCTCATCATCATCATCATCATCCTCATCGTTCTCATCATAGTCATCATCCTCATCATCATCATTGTCATCATCATTGTCAACATCATCATTATCATTAGCATCATAGTCATCATCCTCATCATGCTCATTGTCCTCATCCTCATCGTCATCATCGTTGTCATCAGCATCATAACTATCATTGTTCATCATCATCATATTCGTCATCGTCATCATCATCATCATCATCATCATCATCATCATCATCATCCTCATCATCAACAGCATAGTCATCATCATCATCATCATCATCATTCTCATCCTCGTCCTCATCATCATAGTCATCATCCTCCTCCTCCTCCTCCTCCTCCTCATCATCATCATAGTCATCATCATCATCATCATCATTGTCATTGTCGTCATCATCATAGTCATCATCATCCTCATTATCGTAATCATGATCCTAATCATCGTCATCATAGTCATAGTATTCGTGATGATCATCATCATCACCGTCCTCATCGTCATCATAGTCATAGTATTTGTGATAATCATCATCATCATCGTGATCGTGATTTTCATCATCATCATTACCATCATCATCATGATCATCATCATAGTAATCATCATCATCATCACTATCATCATCATCATCATTATCATCATCCTCATCGTCATCATTGTTCATCATCATCGTCATGGTCATCATTATCATGGTCATCATCATTATTGTTGTGCCCACTATATATTAATTAACTAAAACTTAATATGCAGAGTGCTAAACATAAATTATCAACCTAAGGAAGTCTTTTATTTCAAATTTATCATGCAAGATCTATGCAAGCACAATTTCTACCTGACACTATTGATCTATTGGTATGCAATCGAAACTCTTTGTAAACTAGATCTCACCTTCTTGAAAATAAATCAAACCCTGAAGCTATTCGTAAATCCAAACTGTCAATTTGATCACACTTCAACATAATCAATTCTTATGAAACAAGATCTAATTGCATACATCTAAAACAAGTGCTATGTTGGCCAGCGATCTATAAAAAGGAATTAACGAAAGAACACTATGATAAATCAAATGAATAAAAACATGAGCTAAATAATAAAACAACTATGATAGATTTAATGCATGAAAGCATGAATTAACAAATAAAAGATCTACAAAATAAAACACCTACAATTAATACTACCAGTATCTGCTCAAGGAAGACAGCCCTTCCTTAACTGAGCAGAGCTGGATCTCCATAATGAACGTCTACAACTTTAGAATTAAGAAACTGCCAATATGCATTATCAGAATGAATGATTACAATAGATGTGGATCAAATCCTACATCATAACATTGTGTTCTCTCCTATTGCTAAATATCCATTCTCAATGAGATTTATTACATATTTATACATAAAATTATCTCATGGAAATGAGGAATTGAAACCCCAAATTGTTGTCTATAATAGCTGAAACACGGCCGTAACTACTGCCAACTTTGGAACCGACTACAACAACAAATCTAGAAAATACCCTTTCGAAGAACCACCTGCATATTGCAAACCGTGGCTTTGTATGGAAATTTCTTCACATATTATGTAAATGAGGATGTTACGCACAAAACCCATGTCTCGAATTTTTGAGATTCATTTTCAAGTGCCTGCAAATCGAAACGCGAATCAAGGTGTTCTTATGTTGCATGCATTTTTGGTTAAGGCTGTAACAGCTGGCTATGAGCGTCCTGTACATGAAAAATCACTCCATAAACCATCATTAATAAAATTATGCATAATAGTCTTCAATTCATTAAAGATAAAGGAAAATAATCATTATTAACCACTTAAAACATTAATGGAAGTAGTATGTTATTTTACGCACAGTTACAACAAATGGATGGAAAATGGAATGATAAGTCGGCAATAATGGTAAGAAAATCGATGAAAGATATGTCGATAAGTGATGGAAAAATGGAAAATTCTAGGGCCCAACATTTCCCCCAAATTGAACTCGTTCCATGTCCTCATGCAACCCAATACCTGTGTAGCATCCAACTAAAAAAACTCCTTCACTTGTTCCTTCATTTTACCATTCGCATAGCTGCAGCTAGAAGAAATGGAGAGTTTAATAGAAATTGGGAGAGTCACTTAGCGAAGGATTTAGTAGAAAATTTGGTGGATTCGCAGCTCTTTAGTAGAAATTTGGCGGAGTCATAGCCTATTTTAGAAGAGAATTTGGCGAAGGTTTTAGCAAAGATTTTGGCGGAGTTGTAGCCCAAATAGCGATCAATTTAGTGGTAAATTTGGCAGAGTCACAGCTGAATGGAATGGGAAATGGAGTCGCAGCTGAATGGAACAGAAAATGGAGTTGCAGTTGAATGGAACGGGGAACGGAGTCACAGCTGAACGGAACGGAAAATGGAGTTGCATCTGAACGAAACAGGAAACGGAGTCGCAGCCGAAAGGAACGGAAAACGGAGTTGCAGTTGAACAAAACGGGAAACAAAGTCACAGCTAAACGGAATAGAAAAATAGAGTCACATCTAAACAACTGAATAGAACAAAAAATGGAGTTGCAGCTGAATGGAACGGGAAAATGGCAATATTTTACGGTGTTGCAGCCTTTTGAATGGAAAACTTATGAAGTCATTTTATTCCAAACGATGAAATGGGTTGTTCTTAAATTTTGCAAGCAATTAACTACCATTCAAGCATAGTAGCTACTATGTGAGGAGCAATATGCATGAGAAATATGAATGTGAATGAAAAACCAGCAAGCATAGTAGCTCCTCCCCCAAACTGAATAATTTTTCATGTCCTCATGGAAAGTAGGAGTTGTTATATTAGTTGGAAAGTAGCCATATCCCCCAAACTTAACATATGCAGCATTCAATGATTCTCAAATTTTCACAAACATTTCACTTGTAACAACTGGCCCATTACTCCATGGAGAAGAATATAGCATAGATCTGTTTAGGATGTTGCTACATAAATGCAGATATCAAATTTATATGGCTCTCAATCACTCAACAAAACTCATGCATATAACTTTGTGAGAGCACCAAACCTAATTCAAATAAGCTCATGGTATCAAATGCCAAGTTTACCATGTAATTAAGATGAAGTAGCAAAGATGTGGCTGCCCCAAGAGAAAATATGGAAATTCCAATGAGTTTTGTAGCCCTCCAATCTTCATGTAGAGAAAAGAATGTCATAAAATTGTCTCATCTTCTAACTACAACACAATACTGTTAAAGATGTGTTGGAGTACTGTTGTAATTACTAATTTTGAAATATGTTCATGGAATGCTTACTTAATAAATGTTGAAGCTCATTTTTTTATTTATTTCACACTCCTTGCAATCCAAAAGTGTTGTAGATCATCATCTGAAACTTCCTGCTTATACCAATAAAATTATACCTTTCTATTATTGTTAATCCTTACTGGTTTATACTTAGTGAAAATAGACCAAAGGAATACCAAACATTGTTCAAATGCTTCCATAGACTTCCCTCTAAGACTGCAATAGCATGCTAAAGCCTGAGTATATGATGGATGTCTTAAATGAATGCCCATAAAAGATTAGAACCAGTCATAAATGTTATCATTCCCCTGCCTTGAATGTACAAGATAACGCTAGTATGCACTGCTATAGGAATGTTGGTTATAATCTACCTTCGAAATCTCATATACAGTCCCATAAAAAAATGATTGCTGAAAAATTATGCTTCTAGTAGAGGTAGAAGTAAGCAAGCATGCCATGTTGTGATTTCCATTCCTCACATTTACAGTAATAAGACTTGATATTATTGTTGCTATCAAACTTTCCTTCTCTCTTGTACATATTGGATATGTGGTTTTTGATAGAAGAACCATTCATGTAACTTGCAACTAAGCCCCCTATATTCTCCTTCAGCCACAACATCCATGCTTTTGAACTGATTTATATATTAGGTGAACCAAGAAACACATACCTTTGAAATGCATCCTTTGTTGTATGGTAGCATAGGCTTCTTCTGTTGTAGGTTCTCGTGTGGAAACAACAAGACATTAGAGGAATTTTGGGGTCTAAAATCGACCTCCTAAGGAAAATAATAAAATAATAGTTAAAATAATAAAATAATATTAATTAATTTTGGAGAAAGAAAGAAGAAAACTACATTTTGTGTTCGTATTTTCGACATATATCATTGTGTTTTTACTCAAATTTCGATTGGGAGAGCTCGTTGGGTGCAAAATTTGATTTTTCATCCAACGAGTAACCACACTGCATACTTTTGACGGACCCCGCTACCCCAAAAACAAGAAATACCTGAAAAACCGTGATGATGATGTCATCATCAAGTTTTTTCAGGTATTTCTTGTTTTTGGGGTAGCGGGGTCTGTCAAAAGTATGCAGTGTGGGTACTCGTTGGATGCGGAATCAAATTCAGCATCCAACGAGCTCTCCCGATCGAAATTTGAGTAAAAACACATGGAGATATGTCGAAAATACGAACAAAAAAAGTAGTTTTTTTTAATGACAAAGATGTCAATTCAACCATTATGTTGACTTATTTTATTGAAATTCTATTGGTTCTTGAATTCCAACTCACAAAAACTTATTTTGGCACATTTTCTTATAAGGCCCATTTTAGACCCCAAATTTCCTCTAATGCTTATTTTCTTACTGCTGGTTCTTGTGTGGCAGCAACAACACTTCTTTTCTTACACTTGGTTCTTGTGTGACAACAATCAGGTATCCTTGGATTATTGTCATGCTTGGTCATTTGGGTTGGTGAGATGTTGGGTAGGAATTTGAAGTGGATGTGCATGAATGATAAACTGTTAGAATTGAGTAGGAAATGATGGAAATGGATGGACATAAAATGCTATATAGACAATTGAAATGGCTAATATTTAGTGGTTCTTCATGACATTTCCCTAAATCTTTAATAAATGAAAAACTCATGCTATTTTACCTCAAGTGTTACCTCCATGGAAGCCTTGGTTGTCATGAATGGAGTAGTTTATGCTGGAGCTATGTAGGCTAATATGATGTTGAGACATATGTATATGAGAGCTGAAACTATATGAGACTGAATTTGATCCATGATGTTTTGCTGGTTGCATGTAAGACTAACTGCTGGGACAATTGATGAGGATAAATTCTACCATAGAAGCAGAAAGCCCGTTCTCTTATTCTGAAAATCAACTGCTGAAATGAAAATGGAAAGGAGTTGCAAAAATACTAAACAAATGATGCTGCAATTCATTGTTGAAACTAGTATATCACATAATCTTCAACTGCTACAAACCGAGGTGCAATTCTTACCATGCGAATGAATGTGCTGAAGTCGAGCATGGAAATAAATCATTGGATTACCGACCATTAATGTATGCCATTAACCAATGTGAAGCAACTCACCTTTGATGACAGTGAGCTCTAAATTACCTTAGTGCATCTTGAGAGGTACGAATGGATGTGCTGGAGTCGAGTCACCTGCAATATTTTCCAATCAAGAGGCATTGATGAACCCCCATGATTAACAACAAGCAAATATTCCATTGATTCATGCAGATACCAGGGCACTATAAAAACTCTAATCTAGATCCAAGATGATGTGTTGGAGTCGATGGGACAAGATCATTAGAAGGTGGACCTTAATGAATTCCACATCATCCAATACGAGTACAAAATAAATGATTGTGAAGAATCATAGTGAAAAATAGAACAAACATGAAACTCATAAGTGGAAAGTATATGTGAAGTCATGATGTAGTAGTGATGGAAAATAAAACGGTTAAGGTGACTACATAAGCATTGGAAAATGAGACTTCAACATGAATGGATTTTTAGGGTTTTAAAATGATGAGGGTTAATGAATCTACCATAGGGCAATTGGATTCTTGAGGGGTTTCTTTTTCGGCAACAATTGGTCTCAGAGGTGTCAAAAAATGATTCTTGGCATGTAGCAATGAGACTTGACTTCGGGAACATTGGAATATGTATGGTTTGCACATCAATATATCGATTTTTTTATGTGCTCAATCCATTTACAAATTGAGAAAAAGTCTTCGAGAGTCACTCGGGCATGCATTGACCTTCTTCTTCCAAGGACCTGCAAAAACCTAGCACTTTCCTGCAATAAAACTTGAGATGATGGAAGAAGAGAGATGATTGGTCTCTCTTCACCCAACACTTATGAAAAAAACAACAAGCAATTACTTATAAAAAAAAAAAAAATCCAAAGAAAAATGAACAAAGCAAAATCCATTTTATACCTGCACGGGAGCAATGTCCATCTAGATTCACCAATGCTATTTTGATCATAGCTTCTTCGTTCCTCGTCCAATTTGAGTGATTCTAAATCCAAATGAAAGTAAATTCATAGGTATATTTCCAGTATAAACATTTTTTTAAAAATCTATGTAATGATGTCCCAAATCACTCAGTAATAGCTTGCATGA
>LPNX010991067.1:67771-84420 GCA_001517045.1 Pseudotsuga menziesii | reverse complement strand
ATATTATTTTATTATTTTAACCATTATTTTATTATTTTAACTATTATTTTATTATTTTCCTTAGGAGGCCCATTTTAGACCCCAAAATTCCTCTAATGCTCTCAAAAATTGCTTGGGAAAGCAATCCTACATCTAAAATCTCCTATATTTATAAGAAAAAGAAAAACCTTTGGGCTACCCCCAAACTTAATGTTGGGCTTCCCCAACCTTTCAATCCCAAAATTTTGTATTGTAGTAAGTGCTCATAATTTATACAATATATTACATTTTAAATCAAAATTTAATAGAACACTTTATGAAGAGGGGCCCGTTTGGTCATTTATGAACTTTTTCCATGCCTGGGCCTCTGCTTCTATGCCTTCAAAATCGTAGGGTTCAAGAAAATGGATATTTATCTCATACTTAGCAGCGTGATTCTTGACTACTTCTATTCTTGCTGGATGCAGGCGTTGTTGTTCTTCTAGTAAGTGGATATTTACTGCTGCCTAAGCCACTGCATTCTTTAGAATCTGTTCATCTAGATATTTGACGTGTTGGATCTCCTGCTCGTCTTCTTGGTACCTGTTTTGTAGATGTTCTATGAACAACTCTTGTTCTAGAATCTCCTCTGATATTTTTTCTGCAGAAACCTGGCATCTATTGTATGTGACCAACACTCTTCTGCAGTATTCCGCACATTCTCCTCTCGTTTTCTTTACAGTTTTCTTGAACTCTTCCGCGGTGTTGATTGCAAACTCCAACAAATCATAATACTACTTTAAACTCTATCGATCTTTAACTGGTAGCTCTACAGGGGGTTCCTCATTTGTTTCTATCCACACTATTCTTCCTGTCAGAATCTCCAGAATCTCTTGAGATCTGTCCAAAAAATAAGACGTAGTATCCAAAATCTCTTCTAATCTGCTATCCATTTGAAAAATCTTACATATTTGTTCATCAACACACATTTGTAAATGGTGTATTTTCCTTCTCTGAGTGAGAACATGTTCTTTTAAAGGTTGGAAATCTGTCTTCTGTTCTATAGCATGCTTTAGTGATGTTGTCAATGAAGCATTCTGTTCCTCCAAATCTGCTGCCTGCATTTGATACTGTTTCTCTTTTTCTTCAGTGGAAGGCTTCTCTGATTCTAACTCAATGACCTTGTTCTGCAACTGGACCTTCTCTACACTTAGAGTAAGGTCATTTTTCTTAGCTTTCAGCACTTGATGCTCTAGTTGTAGCCTCTATAATTCTTCTAAGCTGTTATGAGCATCCCTTTATGTTTTTCCTACAGAAACTTCTAAAGCCATTTTATTTTCCTGTAGAGTCTGGAGTTCTGTCTTTGAAGTCCTCACTTCATTCTGCATGTCCTCATATTTCCTCTTCAACTTATGACCTTCATCCCTCTCTTTCTTCAGTGTTTCTTTTAAATGAGATGCGTTCTTTATTGATTGTTTGAGATCCGTCATCCGCCTATCTACATTTTCTTCAGTAGCTTAGCTTAATGCCACCCCAGCTCTTACTGTCAATCTTAGATCTGCATCTATCCCATACAACAAAGTCTTGTCAGTTATCATTTTTCCCGATTGTCCTCCTGTTTCAATCTTTTTCTCGGTCCTTTTAACAATCCTTTTCTTTTCCTTGTCATAAAAAATGGTGCTGAAATCAGGGACCTCTTCTCCTTTTTTCTGCATGAAAGGGATCAAATTCATTCTAGAAAACACAGGTTTCCCTTGAGTGCTACCAGAAGTTGCAGCAGGCTCCTTGGGATCAGGATTCTCTTTTCCATGCTCTTGATCTATATGATCATGTTCACCCTATGTAGCCATCGGTTCAGTAGTTTGTTGGTCTGTTTGAGATGCTATTAATCTCAGACCTTCACTTTCTTCTTGTCTTTTCTTTATCTCTGCTTCTTCCTTTCTCTTTCTCTCCTCCTATTCTTTCTTTGCTGCTTCCTCTACAACTTTCTTTCTTTCTGCTTCTTAATTTTTCATCCAACTCTCTGCCTCTTGTTCTATCCTTCTAGCATCTTCTTCTCTCTTTCTGGCCTCTTCTTCTTTAGCTATCTTAGTCTTCTATACAGTTTTTCCTTTTCCTCCCACAGTAGTGATATTCTTGTTTAAATCTCTTCTTTAAGGCAGTCATATTCATTGCACTCCTGAACGTTTCTTCATCGGTTTCTTCGTCCTGCTCACAGAAGTTAGTATACTCAAAATGAATGTTTGCCTCTTTGCAGTGTTCTTCTACCTTATTCCGAGAGTTATTCCTGTGAAAGTTCATCTCACCAAAATGGAAGTGCTCCAGCTCCTGCACAAATTCTGTAGTTTGTTTTACCTTTGAGAACTTATAACTCCCTAGCTAGAAAGGTATGGTAGGAAATGTTTCCTTTTTATGCTCAAACAAAAAACTCCCCACACCATCAAGATATACCTTCTCGACTGCCTCTTTATGCAGTACATAATCAGTGGCATATTTAGGGAGTATAGAAGGTGCTCTGGAACCCCCATACATTCTGATATACATACCTTCCTTAGTTAAATAGTAGTCTCCATATTCCTCAATGACCTTGAATGCCTCTTTGGACATGCAATTGCATCCGGTCAGGAAAATTAGAGTGTACAATGGCATGATGAAGTGTTCACTTATTTCTCTATAGTAGGCATGGTATTTGTGTGCCCAAAATCATTTATATGCAGTGTATACCGAGGTCCTGTCCCTATCCCAATTACACCTCAAGGCTGGAAAAGATTGGATACATAGTATACAATACTCTAAGATAGAGCTCATGTAGAACTCCGACTTCTTTTGTGACACCCCTCCCAAAGCTGAAGATATGTATACTGAGTGGCTATTGGACACTATGTTTTCCCAATTGAATATGGTTCCTTAAGTGGCCACATAGAAAATAATTGGTATCCATCCCAATTTGAAGCTTTTTCCGTGAGCTCTCCCAAAAATTCTATTCAGTATCAGTTCTATAAATCTATAAGGGGTCCAGAGAGTGGATGTATCATACTCTCCTGATGGCTTGGTTCGAAAGTTCTTCCCTGGTATCATCATTATTTTTACTATTTCTACCAGGTCCAAATCTATCTCTTTCAACCAGCTTTCTGTTAGGTAAATCTGAGCAGGAGGTAGGTGATATGCCATGGAGACATAAGTAGGGCTGTATGTAGCATATCCATGTTTAGTAGTATTCTCAAGGATCATCATAGTTACATCTGCCCTGGGTAGAATCCAGCCGATCACCTCTGAGCATGGGAACAACTTAGGTCTTGTGGCTACTTTCATAAGAACGAATTTCTTGATGTTTGCATAAATAGTTAGCTCTTCATATCCTGCATCAAGCACATTATAATTTATAAACATCCTATATATTTCACCCCATTTATAATATGGATATACCCCAGTAGTAGCCTTGGTATCTTCATATATGTATTCCACCTTGGTGATGATTTCTACCTCTAGTTCTCCCTCGGCAACAAGAGCCCTTTTATTTTGTCTTTTAGACATATCTCTTTTGTAACAGTCACCCTGTCATCAACACAGTATGTTCTTAGACCATTTGAGCTTTAGTAAGTGTTTTAATAGTGAAGAAAAACGGTATCAAAATATTTACCTCTTCCATATGCATTCTTAAAAATAAACTATATAGAGCATTAATGCATGAAAAGAAAAATGACAAGGAAAAGAACTACTGCAAGTTGTGTTTTAAAATATTTTAAGTCCACTGTCTGCAACTAAGAACACAACCCTGATAAAAAACTCATTATTTAACCCAGACTGCATTCGCAATAATTTAACTCCTAAATAAAACGTGGATTGCATTGTTGCTATTTCTAAAACTCAGACCGCTAGACCCTACACTGATCCTCATCATGGAAAACCCCAACTCATAAAAAAATCAAGACCTCCACCACCCAAGAAAATAGGATAAACACATATGAAAACTGAAAAACCCCCCTAGATAGCCATAAACAACCCCAAAATAGGTGGTGCAGACAGCGTAATGCTTGTTTGCATCGACTACCTAATCTTTTAGATAGGGATGAAATAGCCATAATGGCTCAAAACTCAGGCTCAAAAAAAAAGCCCTATTGCCAAAGGATACTGTCAAAGCAGCCTACCGCGAGGATAAATATTCTTTCTAATAGACAACATCACAATCTATGGGAAAACCAAAGCAGGGCAGACTGTGGTTCTCAAGACGACCAATAAGAAATAAAAAAGAAGGAGTATGTGGTTGGCCTACCTGGAAAAAGGCTGTGCAGTTGGTGGGATGACCTGAAACCTCCACGGCAACACGCCAATGAATGGAATCCAGATAGCTGAGCAACGGTAGTACAACTCAATTCGACAAGGATGGAGAAGACGCAGCTTTATATCCAAGATAATAATAAAAAAATGCTCCACCTCTATATATAACCCTCTGTAAAAGATATCGGCGGGAAAACCCTCATCGACGGGAAAAAACCCTATCGGCGGGCAGAAACACTGGACGTCGGGAGGATAGTTCACTAGACAGCCATAGCGGTGGGCTATAGAGAGAATACGGGTTCTGCGACACTAATAAGTCTGTCGGTGTTGGAGACTCTTAACGCTAAGTATCGGAGCTTTAAACCTTAACATCTCTGCAGTGTCGACGATGCTAACGACTATTATCGTGATGATTGTGTATCAGTGATCGGAACCATTAACCACTACAACATCGATGAATAAACACTATTCTTTGGGTGGATAGTTCCATAGGCAGCCACAACGGCGGGAAACAAACCAACTGTGGGTTCCGTGGATCAAAAACGCGTCAGAAGCTTTAAACACTATGTGTCGGTGATTCAAACTTCAACGCTGCCATAGTGTCGACGATTCCGAGCACTAACGTCGTGATGGTTTTGCATTGAAGATCGGAACCACTAACCACTAATGCATCGGCAGTTGAAAACACTAAACATTAGGGAGATAGTCTAATCGACAGCCGCAACGGCGGACTCACAAACAACTACGGTTCTACGACAAAATACAACCCGTCAACAATCGAAAGTTCTAACTGTTAAAGGTCATAAATTTAAACCTGAACGTCTTCGTAGTGTCGGCAATGCAAAGGACAAACCCTCCGATCAAAGTAAAAAAACATTCTGATAGCAAAAAACAAAGTCGTCGACAATCAAAAGGTTTGAACAATAAAACCAGAAAAATAAAGGCAACGGATTCGACAAGAAAAAGAACTGTCCGTCAGTACGTTCACTATATGCCCTCCGAAACAGTGGCGATGTAGAAGACTAATGCCCCGATTCATTCTTCAACCGACTTCTGACGGTGATAAATAAAATCATCAAAAATCAGACCTTAAGCTCCGAACAATAAAAGAAAACTCCATAGTCTTTATGCATTAGCTAGACAACGACAATGATAGATTATTCAAATCCCGAAATGAAAGAAAAACAATTGGACTTACTTCTGAATTCAAAAGATCAAAATTTATAGTAGAGGAAAGACAAATTTCAGGAAACCAAACAATGCAAAGATAGATAAAAATAAAAGGAGGGCCCCAAAATTTTAAAAAATTTGGGAAAAGGTTGCAGCTGCAAGAATTGGCAACTACCTCGTGAACACATATCTCTAGACAATTTCTTCTTTGATCGACAGACTGTTTTGATAATACCAACATGCTGCATTCTTCTAGATGTTTGGATTTCCCAAATGGCAGATGTATGTGCTTTTAATCATTGATGATAGTCCAATTTAGGGAAAATGGAAACTAAGATTTCAAAGTCTAGATAACTCTTTTGAGGCTAGGGATATGAGTTTCATTTTTTAACTCTGTCTTCGGGTAGCTCCCAGCTTGGACACCACAGGATTGTAACATATGGTAAACATAAATATTCATTTGTTCCTCATTCCCATGCCATTTTGCACTTTTGTGCTTTTGGACTTTTGTCCTTTCTTTTGAGTCCTCCTCCATGCCTTCTTTTTGAAATTTTTAATTCAGGCTCCTCTATCCATAGTGTCCTTTTGTGTGAGAGATATATTTAATTTTTAGATCATGGATGGAGAAGAACTTTTGCAATCTTGTACTAATATGGTTCGGTACTTTGTTTTGATACATATTGCTTTTCTTAGGAGATTTCGACTCTTATTTTCCTTTTGGCTTTCAATTCCTAGCATGGGATCATTTAAATATAATATACTGTTTACCATGCTTCCTCTCCATGGGTCTTTTGCTGTCACCCCCTAAGACATTTTTAATCTGAGATGGATGGAGCCTCGAAATAGTATTCTAGACCTTTGATACTAAATTATTTTACAAGGATTAAGTAGGACCTCAATGTGTTCATAGCCATTTAGGAAAACTGCTAAACTTGAAGCTATTTCAAATAAATCAAAAGTACACAGTCTTATAATCAAGTATTTTAGTTAATCTAGAATTCTGATGAACTCCATGCAACCAAAAGGTTGTGCTTCTTTATTAAAACCGATTAGACTCTAACTAACAAACAAAATAAAATAAATCAAAAATAAAACAAACCAATCGGTTTATTTATGTACAATATAACCAAGAAATAAAATCAAGAAAAATAAGGTTTGAGAACTAAACCATTAACTGGTAAGTTCTCCTTCCACCCCGGTAAATCTTGCAACTTGTAAGTTGAGGGGCCAAGCTTGGCTGCAATTTGAAAAGGGCCCGCCCTTAACTGTTGAAATTTGGTGTGCTTCCCCTTTTCATCATGCGGATGATCCCACTTAAGAACTAGATCTCCCACTTCGAATTCCTTGTTTCCAGCTTTATGCTTATCAAACCAATGTTTCAATACTTCTTGTTGATGCTTAAATCGTTCTTTGGATTTTGACCTAGACTCTTCCGACTTCAAAACATTATAGATTCTAATCTATGGGATTTCGTTATCGATACCTCTAGATTCCTGATCTATTATGGAAAATGGTAACAAAATGTTGGGCGGAAGAATAGCTTCTTTTCTGTAAACAAGAGTGTATGGTGACACACCTAAGGAATTCTTGGGTGTGACTCTATCATCCCAAAGAGCATTAGGTAACGCTAAGTGCCAACTTCTCTGATTTTCTATCACGGTTTTGTTTAGAATTCTAATCAAATTATTATTTGTAGATTCTGCCAAACCATTTCCTTGCAGGTAATAGTTTGCAGAATAATGCAACTTAATTCCTCTTTCATTAGCAAATGTAGTTAATCTAATAGAAGAAAAGTAAGTAGCATTATAAAAAACCAGGGAAATTGGAACCCTAAACCTAGTCATGATGTGATCTTGTAAGAAATCCATGACTGTATCTTCATTTACTTTACATAACGGAATGGCCTCGACCCATCTGGTGAAGTAATCAGTTTCCATCAAAATGTACTTGTGCTGCAAGGAAGAATTTGGGTTTATTTCTCCAATGATATCAATCCCCCATTATTCGAATCGTTATGTTATCATCACTTGTTTTTAAGGCCCTGCTGCTTTGGCTTGTCTTCCAACACACCTCTGGCAGACATCACATTTTCTGACATGAGCATGAGCGTCCTTAAATAGTGTAGGCCAGTAATAGCCAGCTCTAATAATCTTATGGGCTGTTGTATCTCCGAAAAAATGACCTCCAGTAGGCCCATCATGTAATTCTGTTATGACCTTCTTTGCATCTTCTTGCTCTAAGCATCTGAGAAAAACTCCATCCTAATTCTTTCTGAATAATACTCCATCAATGATCTAATATGAGGATGATTTTATACATAATGCTCTTTGTTGTTTAGAATTTTGAATGTTCCGGCAAATATCCTTCTTGAAGGTAATGAACTAGGTCCTGGTACCAGGAATCTAGAGCTGTGAATAGAGGACATACATCCACCATATGCAATTCAGCTTCATTGTCCCAATTGTTTTCTTCATTGTCTTTACATTCAGCCATTAGTTTTCACAATCCTTGCCCTTTTACTATGGATGCTTGTTTGAACTCAAGATCATATTCTTGTAAAGTTGTTACCCAATTTCCTCTTCTTTCTCCTCACCTTTTGTATGAAAAGAGATCTTACAGCTGGGTGTGGAACTTACAGCTGGATAATTCAATTCATCTCCCTGCAGACCAATGCTCATAAATGATATGGGGTACTCATCTCGCCCATCCTCTTTTTGCGTAAGCACCGCTGCCAATGAATCATTGGATGCAAAAGTGTACACGATAAAATATTTTTCGAAATTCAAAGTTATGAGTGATGGTGCATGAGCAATAGATGTTTTTATGTTATTGAATGCATTCTTTTCCGCATCATTCCATTTAAATTGTACACTTTGTTTAACCATCTGCTGCAAAGGTTTGACAATTTGAGCAAAATCTGGTACAAACCTTCACACAAAATTAATTGTCCCCATGAATGATTGCATACCCTTTTTGTTATGGAATAAAGGGATTTGTTCTATGGATTTAATCCTTTTTGGATCTATGGATATCCCTTTCTTAGAAACAACGTGACCCAGTAGCTTTCCTTCTATGACTGCAAACATGCATTTCTTAGGATTCAGTGAAATACCATATCTTCGACAACGCTCGAAAATTTGTCTCAGATGGAATGCATGTTCCTATCTCTTTTTTGAAAATATTGTGACATCATCAAGATATATGAAAACACTATGGCCAATCAAACTGTGGAAAGATATATCCATGGCCATCTGGAAAGTAGCTCCAGCATTTATGAGTCCAAAGGGCATTCTCCTATAAGCAAAAGTTCCCCACTTGGTTCTGAATGTTGTTTTTAGCTTGTCCTCTTCAGCTACTAATACTTGATTGTAGCTAGAGAATTCATATAATAATGAAAATAATTCAGAACCTGAAACCATCTACAATATTTGCTCCATGGGTGGGACTGGATATTTATCTTTATCCGACGGACGATTGAGGTTTCTGAAATCTACACAAAGCCTGATTTCTCCTGTTTTTTTCTTACTGGCACCAAATTCAAAACCCATTCCGAGTGTCTGACTTTGAATATAATTTTAGTATCCAACAATTTTTTCACTTCACTCTGAATCAAAGGTTCCAGCTTTGGATGCATCTTCCTTAAAGGCTGTTGGTAAGGCTTGACTCCAGCTTTAATCGGGATGACATGTTGAATAATTTTTGTGTCGTATGTTTTAAGCTCCTCATATGTCTAGGAAAACACATCTTTATACTATTTGAATACACTAATCAACTTACTCCTCTCGCCCGAAGAACAACACTTTCCCAAATTTAGATATCTAGGTTCAGCTTAAGTCCCCAAATTTATTAGCTCAAATTGCAAGGATGAGCTATGAGTCTTGACATTCACTAGCTTCCTGAATTTGTTGTTTATGTCAAACATTCATTCCAAGGTTATAACTCCGTTAAGAATAAAATTCCCAAATTTTAATTCTGCTTCATGTTCTTCATCATATATTATTGCTCCTTTAAAAGTCTCATCATTCATCAAGCATTCCAAAATTTGTTGATCATCTTCAAAAACCCATAGATTGGTGATCATATCTGGAACAGAAGGCCTGAAAAGTAATTCAATAGAGCATCTATTATTAGAAGGTACAAGCCTTGCAGCTGAGGTAGCTAATAAATCAACTACTGCATTCTTTAATCTAGGAATGGATACAATATTGAATGCATGAAAGTTTATAAGAAAATCCCAAACTTCATTTTGATATGCTTTTAAATGTGGTGAAATGCAGTGTATCTTATTTCGAATTTGCTTAACAACAATTTCAGAGTCTCCATATACTTTCATATTTCTTGCTTTTAGTTCTATTGCCTTTTTGAATCCCTGAACTAGTGCTTCATACTCAGCTGTATTAACTAGTGCTTCATACTCAGCATTATTATTTGTACATTCGAACTCTAATCTATAAGAAAGAAAATGTTTATTTTTTCTTGGATCAATCAGGACACAGCTAGCTCCTGATCCTTCCAATGTTTTAGATCCATCAAAATAAAGGGCCCAAAAACTATCTAATTCTACTAAACTTGAAAAAGAAACTACATTTGAAACTAAATTTACTATTTTACAGTTAATCTCATCAGCCTATGAAAATCGAAGGAGATCGGGCTGGGTGTCAGGTGTACTGCTGGCTTCTTCAGCTTGGTAATTTCCTGGTTCCAATTCAATGAAGTAATTCCCCAACATAGAGTTTACTGGCTCATTCTTTCCCTCTAATTGAGTAACATTGTATTTCATTTGAGGCTCTCTTACTACTTTTATCTGATTGGAACTTCCCTTATGAGGAAACCATACATGTGACCAATATGATGCGAAATATCCATCTAGCCTTGCCGATCAGTCTCGACTCAAAACAAGTCCATAAGCATCAGGTATGTCTGCTACTACAATGTCGATGTACCGACATACCCTCTCATTTGCAGATAAGAGAATTAGAACATCTTCCATTTCCCCTATTACTTTCACAGCTATCCTATCTAACTGAAGAACCTACCAAGTAGATGGTTTAGGTTGTCCATTGATTTTCTTGCATACTGACAGTGGCATAACATTAACTGGTGCTCTTGATTCAACTAAACAGTTGTGCACACTATAGTTGAAAATCTCAAAAGTTAGGAGAAATGTCGGGGTTTTATACTTAGACTTACCTCCCACACTTGCTTCACTAATTTCTTCTTTAGGTTGGTTGTTAGTGGGAAGCTCTTCTTCTGGTACTTTAAGTTCTTTTAACAATTTCTCTTTCTGCTGAGGTACATTACACATTTCAAACAATCAGGTATTTTCCTTAGCCTTTTTAATGTCTTCCACAATATAATACCCCATGTCAAGTTATTTGAGATTCTTCTTGACATTATCAATCTTGTCTTCAACAGGCTTAACAGACATGTTAAATTTCTTCGAATTTTGACTTGAAATGGTAAATTCAGGTATTTTAACAGTTTTAGTGTTATTTTGTGCCTTCTTCATATTTTCTTGAAGTTTCTTGATCTTCAGAAGTACTGAATTGTCTTCTTTTAACAAACTCTGACTTCATTGCTATAGGACTATGTGGAGGAGGCTTAGGTTGTCTGTTGTCTTCTCTTTTCTTATAATAAGGCTTATATGATTTATGAGCTTCTTTTTCCTTCTTTAAATCTATCACTCCGTTGAATAATTTTTGCATCATCTTCAACATCCCTTCAAAATCCTGTGATAACTCATCCTTAGGATTAGTCAGTAATAAAGGTTTCTTACTTCCAAAATTCTTTCTTCCGACTATGCAGGATAATTTTCTATGCTTTCCATCTCAGCCTCCACCTTCTCAGCTTCTTCATAAGTTTCTGCTAATGTAGGTTTGACTGATATCTTGGAAAACATCGCCAAGTCAAGACCTAGAGCTGAAGTACAGTATTCAATCAGAGATTTTTCAGATGGCTTATCAGCTATAGTAAATTTTTTTAGATAAGCAACAAATCTTTGAGTGAAATTATGCACTTTTTCCTTTCTTTCTTTCTTTAAATCACATAACCAATTCATTAAAGCTGCATGAGTTTTATGGACTACATATTTACTTCTAAATATTCTCTTAAATGTGTCCCAGTCTGTGATTGAATTTGCAGGAAGGGGAAAATACCAAGAAGCTGCTATTCCTTTCAGGGTGTTTGGAAACAATATACAAACCACATCTTCATGCTCTCCTGCTTGTAGTCCTTCTACAGCCAAGTAAATACTTTTCAAATGATCATCTACCAGAATTTTTTCACTTGGGTAAAACTTAGGCAACATTTTGTCAAAAGCTTGAGGCAAATCATGCAAGGGAGGTGTCAGGTTTAAAGGTGACCTAGCCCTTCAAGCAGGTGGTGGAGGTGGTGGGTTTGCATTTGCATTAGCCATAATTTTTGAGTGTAGAATGAGGTCATGACTGAACAGGGGTATGGACAGTTGAACAGTAAGGTGAACCTAGGTCCAATCGATTCAAAGTTTGGTCAACTTCTTGTAAGGCTGCTTCTACCAGTTCTTCATGATCTTATACCAACACAGAATCTTATAACTTAGGGCAATATTTCTTCTGATATTATCTTCTGGGTAAGAAAGGAATAATCAGTAATCCTTTGATCTTCTTCGCATATTCCCTAGTAATTCTTCTCATATCATCAACTACTTCATTATCGACATGATAAAGATACACTCTATCTTCAGGGGTTGTATTGTGAAAGAAACTGCTTTCAGAATTGTCACAGGTGGAGTAATTTCGAGGAAATAGGTTTCCTCGGCCAGCCATGCACTGGCGGCCCTCCTTCTAGCGCCAAAAACTATTGAGGCCTAGAAAATCATAGGTAACAAAAGTTAGGGATTGTCCCCAAGAAACGTTCCCAACTAGCCCGTTACTGTTTGGTATGGGGAATCCGTCCGGTTTACGGTCTGGCTACCGTAGTTCAAGTAACAAATTAAAAGGTTTTACCGGTTACGGCCCGGTCCACCCTTTCAATCCCAAAATTTTTTCTTCTAGTAAGTGCTCATAATTTATACAATATATTACATTTTAAATCAAAATTTAATAGAACACTTTATGAAGAGCGGCCCGCTTGGTCATTTATGAACTTTTTCCATGCCTAGGCCTCTGCTGCTATGCCTTCAAAATTGAAGGGTTCAAGAAAATGGATATTTATCTCATACTTAGCAGCCTGATTCTTGACTACTTCTATTCTCGTCAGACTTAGGAGCAACTGTTCTTCTAGTAAGTGGATACTTACGGCTTCCTGAGCCACTGCATTCTTCAGAATTGTGAGGACCCTACAGTAAACAAGTAATCAAAATACACGATATAGCAGCAGAACTCAAAATCACTTTTATATTAATCGCAGGCCACTTCGAGGGGGCAACCTCCTTTGAGCAAGCTCAATACAAAATAACTTCACGGTGACTTCCTTGGCCTCAACACACACTTATATACTAAAAATAGGCGCCAATACTATGGGTCAAAACCATGGGCCAATATAAACTATGGATGAACAAATACTACAGGCGGCTTACAAAGCATATGCGCCCAACAACAATAACACAAACTATGGATCAAAAATTACTATGGGACGACTTACAAAGCATATGCGTCCAACAACAATATACTAACACGGTAAAGAGAAGGATTGACATGGGTTCCTAACATCCCCTCCCCCTTAGAAAAAGCTTTGTCCTCAAAGCTTTAGATGTGGAAATTGTCACTGAATCTGAAGGAGTGGTTCCCACGTAGCATCCTCGAGCTGCATTCTGTGCCATTGAATTAAGACCTCTGTGATAGAGCGAGAGCGAAGCTGATGAGTGCGCTTATTGAGGACAGCCTCTGGCTCCAAAAAGATGGATCCTTCATTATCCAGTTCTGGTAAAATAATTTGGCCTTTGATGTTGGTGCCAAGAACTTTCTTCAGACAAGAGACATGAAATACTAGATGAATGCGGGAAGAAGGTGGAAGTTCCAATTTATAAGCAACAGACCCAATCTTCTGAAGAATCCTATATGGCCCATAGAACTTTGGAGTGAGCTTATGATGCCCTTTTATTTTTAGTGAGGATTGCTTGTAAGGCTGGAGATGAAGAAAAACCATATCACCGGCTTCAAAAGTGCGCTCAGAATGGTGGTGATCAGCTTGTTGCTTCATGCGATTTCTTGCCATGTGAAGGTTTTCGCGCAAAATGCGAAGAACCTCATCACAGTTTCGAAGGACCGCGTCAACTGCCTGAACTGGAGAACTATTGGGGGTGTAAGGAAGAAGAAATGGCGGTGCCTGACCATAAATTGCTTCATATGGAGTCATTTTAGAGGCAGTGTGGTAAGAGGCATTGTATCACCATTCAGCGAGAGGGAGCCACTTTGCCCACTGATGTTGTTGCTCAGAGGAGAAGCAACGAAGATAAGTTTCCAAGCATTTATTGATAATTTCAGTCTGACCATCCGTTTCAGGGTGATAACCTGAACTCATATTCCGTTTGGTGCCAGTGTGGTGAAAGAGTTCTGTCCAAAAATGACTGGTGAAAGTTGCATCAAGATCCGAAACAATGGAAGAAGGCATTCCATGAAGACGAAAGATCTGGTCCAGGAAAATTTGAGCAACGGAAGAGGCTGTATAGGGATGGCTGAGAGCACAAAAATGACTATATTTGGAGAGGCAATCAACCACAACCAAAATCGCAGTATTCCCTCCATATTTAGGGAGCCCTTCAATGAAATTCATAGAAATATCTGTCCAGATCCGGGTAGGTATGGGCAAGGGCTCGAGCAATCCCGGAAGGGGTGTTGTTTCACCCTTATTGCGCTGGCAGGTATCACATTCAGCCACCATCTGTTGAATTGTACTTTTCATGCCCTGCCAAAAGAAGTTGCGCCGTGCCCGTTCATACGTTTTGAGAAAACCACAGTGCCCAGCTGACGGAGAAGCATGGATTTCATAGAAGATAGCTTGTTGAAGAGCTGTGTTCTGGGGAAGCACCAAATGACCCTTGTATCTCAGTGAAGCACCATCCCAAGAGTAATGTGGGACATCAGAAGGGTTGTTGTCCAAGTGTTGGATGATGTGAGATAATGAAGAGTCATTGACATAACCCTGTTGAACCGATTGCAACCAATTTGGAACAGGCAGAGAAATAGCGGAAAGAGAACCTTGGTCATCAAATGTGTGAGAAAGGGCATCCGCCACAATATTGTCCTTACCCTTCTTATAAGTGATCTCATAGTCATAACCCATGAGTTTGCTAACTCATTTTTGTTGTGCTGGGGAGGATCCATGCTGTTCTAGGAAATATTTCAGACTCTGGTGATCAGTCTTGATGCAGAAATGATTCCCTAAGAGGTAGGGTCGCCAATTTTGTACTACATGCAAAATAGTCATCATTTCCTTCTCATATGTAGAGGTATCTAAATTCTTACCGAAAAGGGCTTTGCTGGTGAACGCAATGGGGTGTTCATCTTGAAGGAGAACAACACCAAGTCCATTTCCTCAAGCATCACTCTCAATAGTGAAGGGCTTGGAAAAATCGGGCATAGCTAGAACAGGTGTAGTACACATAGCTTGTTTCAGCTTGTCAAATGCATACTCAGTAACATGTGTCCATGTAAAAGCATCCTTTTTCAACAGAGCAGTTAATGGAGCTGCAATATTCCCATAATCCTTGACAAACTTGCGGTAGTAGCCCGTCAACCCGAAAAAACCACGAATAACTGGTGAGGAAAAGGAACTTGTGCTTGGGCGAATAATACCTTGCTTCAGTAAGTCCCTAATGAGGAGTTCAATCTTTGTTTTTTGGTGAAATGGGTAGCGATAGGTCCTGATGTTGGGAGGAATGCTGCCAGGAAGAAGCTGAATATGATGGTCCTCTAGTCGTGAAGGTGGAAGTCCCACTGGTTCAGCAAAAACACCTGTATATCGATCCAGAATTTTTTGGAGATCCAAAGGAGTAGTGGGGGTCACTGATGGTTGCATTTGAATGGAATGGAGCTGAGCGATGACACCATGGGAACTCTTCTTAAGGAGTTTTTCCATGCGATGTGAACTGATGATGCTGAGAGACCCGGGTTTTAATCCTTTCAATGTGTGTTTGTGTCCATCGGGGGAGAACAGCATCCAAAGTTCAGCAAAATCCCATAATATGGGGCCAAGTGTGCGCAGCCATTGAGCGCTCAAAACCACATCACATCTGCCTAAGGTCAAGGCAAACATGTCAGAGCGGAGGTTATAATATCCCATAGAGATACGCACATTTTGACACTTCCCTTTGCTAGGTAAGGTTCCCCCTTTGGCAACCATGACTTCAAAGTTGGAGCAAGGATGGATAAAACAATTAGCTTGTTTGGCGATCTGAGGGTCAATGAAATTATGAGTGCTTCCAGAATCAATGAGTATTGTAAGAGGAACCTTCTTGAAGTAATCGCGTGCCTGCATTGTTTGGGGGGAAGTGACTCCAGCTAAAACATGGAGGGATATCTCGGGCTGGTCATCCTGAGATGGAGGGTCAGTAGGCGGCTCCTGAGTGTCAACCGGAGCATCCATTGTATCGGAAGCTTCTTCACCAATTTCAGAGGCAGGTGGAGAATCCAAATCCAAGAGATATAGCTTTTGTTGAACACATCGATGTCCCCGACTGAATTTCTCATGACAATTATAACAAATCCCTTTTTCTCTGCGTGCCTACATCTCTGTTTTAGACAAATGCTTGATTGGAGGTGAGCGAGGAGCTGGTGGAATGGGATGTCGTTGAGAACCCATATTTCAGAAGGGAACAAAAAAGGATTTGGAGCGATGTTGGGCTACCATCTTGTCTTATGCCAACTTAGCCAACCCCAGGGCTTCCATCATTGTGTTGGGACTAAACATTTCGACCTCAGAGTGAATTGCATCCTTTAGACCACTGATAAACCAACTCCGGTAGAAGTCATCCAGTAATCCTTTAGTGTGATTAGCTAGTTTCTCAAATTCAGTTTGATACTCTTTCACAGTGCCAATTTGGCGAAGTTTAGTGAGAGCTCCTGTGAAGTCATCAAAAGCACTAGGACCAAATCGTTGCAAAAGAAGCTGGCAAAAATCAGGCCATTTTGGCTCTTCATGAGCCTTGATGTACCAACGATACCATTGAAGAGCTTCCTGTTCCAAATGAAAGGAGGCAAGTGGAACTTGGTGGAGATCAAAAGTATTATGAAGACTGAAATACTTTTCTGCATGATAGATCCATT
>LPNX010991067.1:51054-67344 GCA_001517045.1 Pseudotsuga menziesii | reverse complement strand
GGAACTGACTGGCAACAGTTTTGGACAGAGGAAATCTGCGATTGTGCAACTGAAAATAGATATGGACCCCAGGTATGTGCGGCTTCCTATCAGTTCAAGTGATTCACTCGGCCACTAATGCTATCTGACGGCTTGCGTATTGGGGCAGTAACCCTCACTCCACGGCTCAGGTAAAACTGATAACTGCTTGGCCACAAATGACAGCTCTTGGTTTACCTCACGGGTGGGAACTAGTCAATCAGGTAGGGGTCGTTTCCCTTTTCGTTGGGAAGTCCTCTCAATGGGCCAGCTACTTCGGGGTTCCTGTGGTACTCCTCACAATGAGTTTTAGGGCTTATGCCCAAGTACTTCCCACAGTTAAGCGGATAGGGATTATTCCTAGATCCGAACCTGCAACAGAAGCGAAAAAAAATTTGGGCAGAAATTTCACCCAACGAGCCCAAGAAAGCGCTCTGATACCAGATGTGAGGACCCTGCAGTAAACAAGTAAGCAAAATACATGATATAGCAGCAGAACTCAAAATCACTTTTATACTAATCGTAGGCCACTTCGAGGGGGCAACCTCCTTTGAGAAAGCTCAATACAAAATAACTTCACGGTGACTTCCTTGGCCTCAACACACACTTATATACTAAAAATAGGCGCCAATACTATGGGTCAAAACCATGGGCCAATATAAACTATGGATCAACAAATACTACAGGCGGCTTACAAAGCATATGCACCCAACAACAATAACACAAACTATGGATCAACAATTACTATGGGACGACTTACAAAGCATATGCGTCCAACAAAAATATACTAACACGGTAAAGAGAAGGATTGACATGGGTTCCTAAAATGAATCTATTCATCTAGATCTTTGACTTGTTG
This sequence comes from Pseudotsuga menziesii, assembly GCA_001517045.1. Lineage (NCBI taxonomy): Eukaryota > Viridiplantae > Streptophyta > Pinopsida > Pinales > Pinaceae > Pseudotsuga > Pseudotsuga menziesii. The sequence goes on along the minus strand of LPNX010991067.1, from coordinate 66,467 downwards.
GATCTCCTGCTCGTCTTCCTGGTACCTGTTATGTAGATGTTCTATGAACAACTCATGTTCTGGCATCGCCTCCAATCTTTTTTCTACAAAAACCTAGCATCCATTGTATGTGATTAGCACTCTTCTGCAGTATTCCGCACACACTCCTCTTGTTTTCTTTACAGTTTTCTTGAATTCTTCCGCAGTGTTGATTGCAAACTCCAACAAATCATAATCCTACTTTTAAATGCTGTTGATATTTAACTGGTACCTCCGTAGGGGGTTCCTCATTTGTTTCTATCCACACTATTATTCCCAATAGAATCTCCAGAATCTCTTGAGATATGTCCAAACAATGAGATGTACTATCCAAAATATCTTCTAATCTGCAATCTATTTGCAAAATCTTACATCTTTCTTCCTCAACACACATTTGTAAATGGTGTATTTTCCTTATCTGAGTGAGAACATGTTCTTTTAAAGGTTGGAAATATGTCTTCTGTTCTATAACATCCTTCAGTGATGTTGTCAATGAAGCATTCTGTTCCTCCAAAGCTGCTGCTTGCATTTGATAACGTTTCTCTTTTTCTTCAATGGCAGCCTTCTCTAATTCTAACTCAATGACCTTGTTCTGCAACTGGACCTTCACTGCACTTAGAGTTTTGACACCTGAAGGTCATTTTTCTCAGCTTTCAGCACTTGATGCTCTAGCTATATCCTCTGTAATTCTGCTAAGCTGTTATGAGCATCCTTTTATGTTTTCTCTACAAAAAATTCTAAAGCCATTTTATTTTCCTGCAGAGTCCAGAGTCCTCTCTTTGAAGTCCTCACTTCATTCTACATGTCCTCATATTTCCTCTTCAACTTATGACCTTCATCCCTCTCTTTCTTCAATGTTTCTTTTCACTGAGCTGCATTCTTTCTTGATTTTTCGAGATCCGTCATCATCCTATCTACATTATCTTCAGTAGCTTGGGTTAACGCCACCCCAGCTCTTGCTATCAATCTTGGATCTGCATCTATCCCATACAATAAAGTCTTGTCAGTTATCATTTTTCCCGATTGTCCTCCTATTTCAACCTTTTTCTCAGTCCTTTTAACAATCCTTTTCTTTTCCTTGTCATAAAAAATGGTGCTAAAATCAGGGACCTCTTCAACTTTGTTCTGCATGAAAGGGATCAAATTCATTCTAGAAAGCATAGCTTGCTCTTGAGTGCTGCTAGAAGTTGCAGCAGGCTCCTGGGGATCAGGATTATCTTGTCCATGCTCTTGATTTGTATGATCATGTATCCCCTATGTATCCATTTGTTCAGTAGTCTGTTGGTCTGTTTGAGATCTAGTTAATCTCATACCTTCACTTTCTTCTTGTCTTTTCTTTATCTCTGCTTCTTCTTTTCTCTTTCTCTCCTTCTCTTCTTTCTTTGTTACTTCCTCTGTAGCTTTCTTTCTTTCTGCTTCTTCATTTTTCATCCAACTTTCTACCTCTTCTGCTAGCCTTCTAGAATATTCTTCTCTCGTTCTGGCCTCTTCTTCTTTAGTTGTCTTACTCTTCTGTACATTTTTGCCTTTTCCGCCCATAGTAGTGATCTTCTTGTTTAAATCTATTCTTTAAGGCAGTCATATTATTTGCACTTTTGAACGTTTCTTGATCCTTGTCCTAGAAGTTAGTATACTACAAAATGAATATTTGCCTCTTTGCAGTGTTCTGCTACCTTATTCCAGGAGTCATTCCTATGAAAGTTCATCTCACCAAAATGGAAGTGCTCCAGCTCCTGCACAAATTCTGCAGTCTTTTTTACCTTTGAGAACTTATAACTCCCTGGCTAGAAAGGTATTGCAGGAAATGCTTCCTTTTTATGCTCAAACAAAAAACTCCCCACACAATCAAGATATACCTTCCTGACTGCCTCTCTATGCAGTACATAATTAGTGGCATATTTAGGGAGTAGAGAAGGTTCTCTGGAACCCCCATACATTCTGATATACATACCTTCCTCAGTTAAATAGTAGTCTCCATATTCCTCAATGACCTTGAATGCCTCTTCGGACATGCAATTACATTTGGTCAGGAAAATTAGAGTGTACAACGGCATGATGAAGTGTTCACATATTTCTCTGTAGTAGGCATGGTATTTGTGTGCCCAAAATAATTTATATGCAGTATATACTAGGGTCTTGTCCCTATCCCAATTACACCTCAAGGCTGGAAATGGTTGGGTACATAGTATACAAACAACTAAGATAGAGCTCATGTAGAAGTATGACTTCTTCTGTGACACCCCTCCTAAAGTTGAAGATATGCATGCTGAGAGGCTATTGGACACTATTTTTTCCCAATTGAATATGGTTCCTTGAATGGCCACATAGAAAATAATTGGTATCCATCCAAATTTGAAGCTTTTTCCATGAGCTCTCCCAAAAATTCTATTCAGCATCAGTGCTATAAATATATAAGGGGTCTGGAGAGTGGATGTATCATATTCTCCTAATGGCCTGGTTTGAAATTTCTTTCCTGGTATCATCATTCTTTTTACTGTTTCTACGAGGTCCAAATCTGTCTCTTTCAACTAGCTTTCTGTTAGGTAAATCTGAGCAGGAGGTAGGTGATATGCCATGGAGACATAAGTAGGGTTGTATGCATCATATCCATGTTTAGCAGTATTCTCAAGGATCATCCTAGTTACATCTTCCCCAGGCAGAATCCAGTTGATCACCTATGAGCATGGGAACAACTCAGGTCTTGTGGCCACTTTCATAAGATTCGATTTCTTGATGTTTGCATAAATAGTCAGCTCTTCAAATCCTGCATCAGGGACATTCTGATTTACAATCATCCTATATATTTTGCCCCATTTATAATCTGGCTCTACCCCGGTAGTATCCTTGGTATCTTCATATATGTATTCCACCTTGGTGATTATTTCTACCTTTGGTTCTCCCTCAGCAATAGGAGCCTTCTTCGTTTGTCTTTTAGACATATCTCTTTTGTAACAATCACTCTGTCATCAACACAATATGTTCTTAGACCATTTGAGCTTTAGTAAGTGTTTTAATAATGAAGAAAAAATGTATCAAAATATTTACCTTTTCCATATGCATTCTTAAAAATAAACTATACAGAGCATTAATGCATGAAAAGAAAAATGACAAGGCAAGGACCTCCTGCAAGTTGTGTCTTAAAATCTTTTAAGTCCACCGTCTACAACTAAGAAAAAAACCGTGATAGAAAACTCATTATTTAACCCAGACTACATTCACAATAATTTAGCTCCTCAATAAAACGTGGAATGCATTGCTTCTACTGCTAAAACTCAGACCGCTAGACCCTATATTGATCCTCATCACGGAAAACCCCAACTGGTACAACAATCAATACCTCCGTGACCTAAGAAAATAGGATAAACACATATGAAAACTAAAACATCCCCTCTGAACAGCCATAAACAACCCCAAAATAGGTGGTGTAGACAGCGTAACGCTTGTCTGCACCGACTACCTAATCTTCCAGACAGGGATGAAATAATCATAATGGCTCAAAACTCAGGCTAAAAAAACACCCCTATTTCCAAAGAAGACTGTCAAAGCAGCCTACCGCGAGCATAAATATTCTTTCTAATGGACAACGGCAGAATCTATGGGAAAACCTAACCAGGGAAGACCGTGGTTCTCAAAACAACCAATAAGAAATAAAAAATAAGGAGACCGTGGTTGGCCTACTTGGAAAAATGCTATGCAGTTGGTGGGATGACCTGGAACCTCCATGGCAGCACGCCAACAAATGGAATCCGGATAGCTGAGAAACTATAGTACAACTCAATTCGACAAGGATGAAGCATATGCGGTTTTCAATCCAGAAAAATAATAAAGAAAATGCTCCACCTCTATATATAACCCTCGCTAAAAGATATCGGTGGGAAAAACCATCATCGGCAGGAAAGAACCCTATCGACGGGCGGAAACAGTAGAACTCGGGAGGATAGTTCACTAGACAGCCGCAATGACAGGATACAGATAGACTACGGGTTTTGGAACACTAATAAGTCTGTCAGCATCAGAGACTCTTAACGGTAAGTATCGGAGCTTTAAACCTTAACATCTCCGCAGTGTTGGTGATGGCAACGACTATTATCGTGGTGATTGTGTATCGATGATTGGAACCATTAACCACTACAACATTGGTGAGGAAACACTATTCTTCGGGCGGATAGTTCCATAGGCAGCCACAACGGAGGGCAAGAAACCAACTGTGGGTTCCACAAAACAAAAACTCGTCAGTAGTCAGAAGCTCTAAACACTATGTGTCGGCAATTCAAACCTCAATGCTGCCGTAGTGTGAGCAATTCCGAGCACTAACGTCGCGATGGTTTTGCATCGAAGATCAGAACCACTACCCACTAATGCGTCAGTAGTTGAAAACACTAAACATCAAGAAGATAGTTTGATCGACAGCCGCAATGATGGACTCACAAACAACTACGATTCCATGAAAAAATACAACCCATCAGTGATCGAAAGTTCTAACTGTTAAAGGTTGGAACTTTAAACCTGAACGTCTCTGCATTGTCGGCAATGCAAAGGACAAAGCCTCCGATCAAAGTAAAAAAATGTTCCGATAGTGAAAAACAAAGTCATCGACAATCAAAAGGTTTGAACAATAAAACTAGAAAAATAAAGGTGACGAATTCAGCAAGAAAAAGAACTGTCCATTGGGACGTTCACTATATTCCCTCTGAAACGGCGGTGACGTAGAATACTAATGCCCCGATTCATTCTTCAACCAACTTTCTACGGCGATAAATAAAATCATAAAAAGTAAGACCTTAAGCTCCAAACAATAAAACAAAACTCCACAGTCTTTATGCATTGGCTAGACAATGGCAGTGCTAGATTATTCAAATCCCGAAATAATAGAAAAAAAATTGGCCTTACTTTTGACTTCAAGAGATCAAAATTTATAGCAGAGGAAAGAAAAATTTCAGGAAACCAAACTATCCTAGGCTAGATAAAAATAAAAGGAGGGTCCCAAAATTTAAAAAAATTTGGGAAGAGGTTGCAGCTGCAACAATTGGCGACTACCTGGTGAACACAGATCTCTGGACAATTTCTTCTTTGAGCGATAGATTATTTTGATAATACCAACATGCTGCATTCTTCTAGATGTCTGGATTTCCCAAGTGGAAGATGTATGTACTTTTAATCATTGATGATATTCCAATTTAGGGAAAATGGAAACTAAGACTTCAAAGTCTAGATAACTCTTTTGAGGCTAGGGATATGAGTTTCATTTTTCACCTCTGTCTTCGGGTAGCTCCCAGCTTGGATACCACAGGATTGTAACATATGGTAAACAAAAATATTCATTTGTTCCTCATTCCCATGCCATTTTGCACTTTTTTGCTTTTGGACTTTTTTCCTTTCTTTTGAGTCCTCCTGCATGCGTTCTTTTTGAAATTTTTAATTCAAGCTCCTCTATCCATAGTGTCCTTTTGTGTGAGAGATGTATTTAGTTTTCAACTCACAGATAGAGAAGAAATTTTGCAATATTGTACTAATATGGTTCAATAATTTGTTTTGATACATATTGCTTTTCTTATGAGATTTTGAATCTTATTTGCCTTTTGGCTGTCAACAACTGGCATGGGATCATTTAAATATAATATACTGTTTACCATGCTTCCTCTCCATGGGTCTTTTGCTGTCACCTCCTAAGACATTTTTAATGTGAGATGGATGGAGCCTAAAACTAGTACTCTAGACCTTTTGATACTGAGTTATTTTACAAGGATTAAGTAGGACCTCAATGTGTTCATAGCCATTTAGGAAAAATGCTAAACTGGAAGAAGTTCTTCCAAATAAATCAAAAGTACACAGTCTTATAATCAAGGATTTTAGTTAATCCAGAATTATGATGAACTCCATGCAACCAAAAGGTTGTGCTTCTTTATTAAAAACAATCAAACTCTAACTAACAAACAAAATAAAATAAATCAAAATTAAAACAAACAAATCAGTTTATTTATGTACAAGATAACCAAGTAATAAAATCAAGAAAAATAAGGTTTGAGAACTAAACCATTAACTGGTGAGTTATCCTCCCACCCCGATAAATCTAGAAACTTGTAAGTTGAGAGGCCAAGCTTGGATGCAATTTGAAAAGGGCCTACCCATGACTGTTGAAATTTGTTGCACTTCCCCTTTTCATCATGTGGATGATCCCACTTAAGAACCATATCTCCCACTTCGAATTCCTTGTTTCCAGCTTTATGCTTATCAATGTAGAATGCAGATGAACTCTCCCTAGGACAATGGGAATTATGCAGTAGAGATCCTCAAGAGGTTTGGGATGATGGACTGCAAGGCCATGACCACACCTATGGCATCGAACCTGAATTTATTGAGTGATGCTTCATCAAAATTGGTCGATGTTACGATGTATCATCATATGATTGGGTCCTTGATGTACTTGACAAACACGAGATCAGATATTTGCTTTGTTGTGAACACTTTTAGCCAGTTCCCGACAGATCTTATACATGTTCATCTGATTGATGAAAAGCATATTCTAAGGTACCTGAAGGGCACAGTTGACTAGGGGATCAAGTATGAGGTGAAGAGGAAGTGTATGTGGACCATCCACTCAGTTTTGAGACACATGACAGGCGAATCATGTGTGCAAATTGAAGAAGGCCCTGTACGGTTTGAAATAGGAAGCCAGGAATTGGTACGATAGAATTAACAGCTTCCTAACTGGCTTAGGACTTACCAAGAGTAAACTGGATTCCAACCTTTACTATGAGGTTGAGGAAGGGAACCTAGTGATACTCCTACTATATGTAGATGAACTATTTGTAACATGTGAGGATGGGTTTATTACTGACACAAAGAGGAAGCTTGTTGTCGAGTTCAAGATGAAAGACTTGGATATGATGCACTACTTTCTAGGCATGGAGGTGTGGCAAAATGCAGATGGAACATCCCCAGGACAAGGGAAGTATGCAGTACAGATCCTGAAGAGGTTTAGGATGATGGAATGCAAGGCCATGACCACACCTATGGCATCGAACCTGAATATATTGAGTGATGCTTCATCAGAATCAGTTGATGTTACAATGTATTGTCATATGATTGGGTCCTTGATGTACCCAACGAACACGAGACCAGATATTTGTTTTGTTGTGAACACATTGAGCCAGTTCCTGACAGATCCGAGACATGTTCATCCCATTGATGCAAAGCATATTCTAAGGTACCTGAAGGGTATAGCTGACTAGGGGATCAAGTATGAGGCGAATCAAAATATTAACCTAGAGGGTTATGTTGATTTAGATTGGGAAGGTAGTGACATTGATAGGAAGAGAACTTCAGGGTGTTGCTTCAGTATGGGATCAGGTCTGATCTCTTGGTTTAGTAGGAAACAGTCCTGTGTGGCACTAAGTATAACTGAAGCAGAGTATGCTGTAGCTTGTTATTCTAGTTGTGAGTCAGTGTGGTTGAGGAAGCTACTATATGATATGTTTGATATATAGTTGGATGCTACTTGTATATATTGCGACAACCAGAGTTGTGTGAAGTTGTCGAAAAACCCAGTGTTCCATGATAAGTCGAAGCATATCGAGATCAAATATCACTATATTAAGGATATGGTGTAGATAGGATCAGTGAAGCTCTAGTATGTTGCAATGGATGAACAGATAGCTGATGTGTTGACCAAGCCATTGGCCAGAGTGAAGTTTGAGTACTTCAGGGAGAAGCTTGGTGTTCTCCAAATCGAGGTTCCTTCCAAGGGGAAGTGATGAGTCCATGAGCCTTTCTAACATGGTGGTAGTATTGGTTGCTCCCATGGTCAAACATAAGTGCTAAGAATTCCTCACATGGTGGTAGGATTGGTTCCTCCTATGGTTAGATGTAAGTGTTCTGCCTTTTTGACATGGTAATAGGAATGGTTCCTCCCACGGTTAGATGTAAGTGTTGTGCCTTTCTGACATGGTGTAAGGATTGGTTCCTCCCATGATCAGATGTAAGTGCTGAGGCCTACGAACAACATGAAAAAGGGCTAGATCTGTAGAGGAACTCCTTGCAGAGGGAAAGGCCTACAACCAACATAAAAAATGGCTGGCTCTATAGAAATACAACCAGCATGAAAAAGAGCTAGCTCTATAGAGGAAGTCCTTGCAGAGGGCAAGGCCTACAACCAGCATGAAAAAGGGTTGGCTCTGTACAACTACAACCAACATGAAAAAGGGATAGCTCTGTAGAGCTACAACCAGCATGAAAAAGGGTTGGCTTTGTAGAACTACATCTAGCACGAAAAAGGGCTAGCTATTTCGATGAATACCTACAAGGAGGCTAGGCCAACAACAAACATGAAAAAGTGCTAGCTCTATAGAACTTCCTATGACGAGTAGAATTGAGAGATAACACCATTTTATGCGGATAGTGGAAGCAATGATGATGATGATCCAGTGATGAAGACTTGTGCTAATGAATTGTGCCAAGAGAATACCTTCCTAGTAAAGAGGTAGTGTTGATGTGTTTGTAACTTCAGAATGTATTCACTTGTATATTTTATATATTGTATTCATTTTTACCCCGATGTTCCTATCGGGAGAATCATTAACATAGTCAAGTCATGTAAATTCATAGAGTTTAACCCTCCTTTGTAAGTCAAGGAAAAATTACCCACAGTTAAGGGGTACTAGGGTTATTAGACTCTCCTAGTGAGGTCGGCTCTGGTAAGTATTTGTCAAGTGGGAAACTAGTATAAATAGAGAGTGAGCCTATCTATTTGATACACACAGACACTCAACTGTAGCACATGAGTGAGAGAAGAGTAGCTCGCACAAGTGAGAGAGAGAACAGTTGTTGTAGATCATCTATCTATATTTCGGTTTTACTTTTGCCATTGGTTCTCATTCTATCTTTGAGGAAGTTGCAGCGTTTTCTCCTTGATGGTTTCCCTAAGGAAAACTCTTTGTATCTCTTATCTCTGGTGATTATTGTCGTGCATATTATTATCTCAAATAAGATCTTAAGATCATATTGACTAAATGATAAAAATCTAACAACAAGAAGTAAATAAAAACTACTCAGAGGAGATACTGGTAGAGATGAAGCAGCAAAGAGAAGGAAAATGGTACACAAGCAGAATATGCATCTTCTTAAAGATAAAGAACAACTTGAAAGGAGGTTGAGTTAGATGCATAAAGAGTGCAATAGATTACACAGGAAGTCACATGCGTTGGATGGGCTAGCTACATTGGTTGAAGCTGCTAGAAGACTTTGATATGATGTTTAAGTTAATATAGATTTGGCACTTGTCATATTCAGTTACTTATATCTTTTAAGATTGATAATTTTCTATTTTTGGAAGCTTAATCCTAAAAAGGTGGATCTACAAACAATATTTAGGTTCTACCTTTTCATATATATTGTAAAAAAAATTGTTTGAATAGTGGGGGGACACATGAGGGTCGACATATGCATGGAACCTATGTACAGAACAATTCTATGACCGTGTAAAGACTTCTTTTTTGATATGAATGACTTTATTATCTATGGGAGCTAGGTTTAAAGCTATATATTGTTTTAATGTTATCTGGTTCTGTTTGAACCTTTGTCTGCACTTTTTATTTATATGGATGTTTTCTGTATGAATGCATGTGTTGGCGAATGAATATTATTGCTTATAGATGTTTGAAATGTATTTTTGAACACCTGAATTTTACATATGTTGCATTGAATGTAAACTGTTTGTTTTTTTCTTTGTATTATTATGATTTGAAGCTATGTCCTATATCCTGAAAATTTATTCTTTCTTTTATATCTTGTCCTTACAGATACATTATTGAATTTTTTCATATTAGTTGTTTTATGTACTTGATTTTATGTTCTTGGCTTTTTATTGTTATCCAAAAACAACAAAACAAACCTTAAATTATGAGGTGCCTAAACCCTACTATCCTGTAGTCTAGTTGGCAGACTTTATGATAAACAAATTCCTTTGTGACTTTATGATAACTTTAGGTTCTTATTATTCTCCTCAATCCAACTCTTATGTCAATTTTTAAGTCCTAATAAAACCACACATGAGATTCAATGGTTAGCACTTGCAACTTTTAAATTGATAAAGATCCATTTTATACAATCCAACGCTTTAACCCATTCCTTTAACCCAGGCCTAACACTTTTATTGTATCGTTGGAAACCCAAATCAAATTTATGTTATTTTGAATGGAGGAAGAGGTGTTTTTTATTAAACCACCAATGGATGCAAATATAAATAATTTTGCCACACATCCTCTTACCTAAAACACTGGTTTGGATTTTGGATTATTGGACTCCTAAATAGAATCCCATTTAACTACAAGAAGGTAATATTAAGAATTATTTCATAAATAAGGATTCATCTTACATGCATATAGAGATTTTAATCACATTGATTATAGTCAACCCAATCAGAAGAAGGAGATAAATGAAACCCAAAAGGTCTGATGATTTATTCTATTTCTTCATATGTCCTTCAAATTCCCCCCTATTACAAAGTTGAGTTGTGATTATATCTATATACTAATATGAATTTGATTTGGATCTACTAAGGATGGATCAAATTTGCTTATTTTTAGAAAATATCAAATCCAATTCCTAGAATGTGTAACTATCCTATTTACTTATTCAAAATAGCAATAGAAATTCAAATCAATATGGTAGAAAAGATCCCTTATTTGTGAGCTAAGTTAAACCTCGCCTTTAAGAATTCTGACAAATTCAAATTAACATAAATTGAAATTAAGGGAACCCACTCCATTTAGTAAATTTGAAAGACCTTCTGGAGGTCAAACGTTAGCTTTGAGCGATGCTCATGAATCAAAATCCCGAGGAATAATTTATTCATGGAATCCTATCCATGAGGTATTCTAAAGAATGAATCTCATATGAAAAATAGTAAAACAAATTTCAAAATCAATTCATAGAGTCACTATATCATCTCATGGTACTCTTCAAATAAATGTGATTATCTCCTTGCTATACTTTGCATGGGTATGGATGTCTTTCCTTGGTCTATTGTAGGTTCATCTCTTGAGATTTATCTCATACCATGGATCCTATCTTCCAAAGGATGTTTTGGATCACATATACTTTACAGGATGAAAATATAGGTCTGACCTGTTAGGAACAATGATTGGGTGCAATAAATAATACCCAAAATAATCAATTTTGCACCTAAGTAATGTTTGGAGGAAATAAATAATACCCAATTTTAATGATTGTAGGTACCACCAAATAGGTATTTGTCGGATCTCTATTCCTCAAGTGATGAAGGTAGAATAGAATAGGTTGAAAGCGAGACGTCTAATACAAGATCTAATAGGTCCATATCAACTAGAGGTAAAAAGGTAAGGAAAAAATTTCATAGACGTGTGGAATTTTTTTTTCTTCTGAAGGAGGATCATCTGGTTATGATAATGAGTGCATGGGTGACATTGAGTTGCCCCTGAGGTATAGACATATTTTCAAATGATGGATACCCAAGGAGATACCCCAAGTTGACATGGATTTCTTTGTCAATGGGAGGACTTATCGCATTGCTCCATCCTCTTTACATGAACTGTGTCTATTTTCCATGGATGGCATAAAGTTGTCGTATGGCACTAAAACTCAATTGATGGAGTATGTCGGTCCATGCTACAAATATAATGACTGGTTGGTGTTGGTCCCATGTATGTGAAGTATGCAGACAAATGGAGTTGCAGGAAATTATTTTCAACTACTGGACAATAGTCTGAGCAAAGGAGCAATAGTCTATAATTCCTTATATTACTAATATGTTTATTTGTATATGATTAACTAACATTTTCGTACCTTGTAAGATATGCATGAATTTAATGGATGTGCATTTGTACATGTTGGATACATTGTGACTTCATGCTTATTAAATGAGAAGCATGACTTCTTACACTTGGTTATAAATACTGTTTGCAATGATATTATTGGGCTGAATGAGATGTTTCAATGTTTGGCACTTACTATGGTAAGATCTTGTCTTGGAACCTCTATTCTGAAATAAATTATGTTGCTTTGTAATTGTAGTAGTTTCCTTGTTTAACCTATATTGTGCATCCAGACCACTACATGGTTGGGAGCTAAACTGGTTGTTACTTAAGTTAAATGTATATTTCCCTGTGCAATTGCAAACATGTCAAGTGTCATTTTCCAGCAAGTGTTTGCAATATTGAGCTTTGGATTTACATAGAGATATAAACTATAGAATATAATGTTAGTTAGAATAAATTTAGCAAACAAACAAATTTAAGCATTGTTCCTTTGATCAAATCCAATCTAAATAACAAATTTAAGCATTGTCCCTATAATGGTTATTTTTCTAAGTAAAAATGTTTATTTTTAAGTTTTGGGAATAAATTTGGGAAATTACTCATGATATAAATTTGGTTATTTTTAAGTTTATTTTTAGTGTTTTCTAATTTGGTGGCTGTCCTTTAGATTATTGATGTCAAAGTTGAGAGGATTCATTATGATGTTTTATTCTAAATTTTAAACACAAATTTAGAGAGGAATGTTGTCATTAAGATAACTCCAATTTTGAATTTTACACTAAATGATTTTGGCAATTGTGATTCTATAATATTGGATATTGTTATTTCTCATTTTTTACACATTGGTATATTTGAACGTTGGATGATTTTATCTTTAAATTCTTTGATTTGTGTTAATTGAGTCATATGTTGTTTTGTAGATTGTTATTTTTCTTTGAAAGTTTGGAATGCTCATAATTTTGGTGCAGTGATTGTTCTTGTTTCTGATGATCGGGAAGATCCATTAATAACTATGGATTCATGTGAAGAAGATACTTCAGTGTCTGAATATCTGCAGAAGATCACCATTCATTATGCTCTTATTGTGAAACCGTTTGGTCACCAACTAAAAGTAGCTACCAACAAGGGTGATATGGTTAATATTAATATAGATTGGAGGGAGTCTATTCCTCACCCATATGATTGGGTGGAGCATGAGTTGTGCAAAAACAACAATTATGAATGCGGGGAAAAGTGTGATACCCAACTAGACTTTGCAGAGAATTTTAAAGGAGCTGCTCAATTTCTTGAGAAAAGTGGTTACACACAATTCGCCCCTCACTACATCACCTAGTACTGGCCCCAAGCATTTACTGTAAGTAAGCAATGCAAGGCTCAATGCATTAATCAAGGAAGATACTATGCACTTGATCCAGAACAAGATTTCAGTTGGGGGTATGATGGTAAAAATGTTGTACTTGAAAATATCAGGCAATTGTGTGTTTTCAAAGTTGTAAATGAAAGTAATAGACCCTTGGTTTTGGTGAGATTACGTCACTGATTTCCATATTAGGTGTCTGATGAAAGATAAAAAGTACAACAAGGAATGTGCAGAAAATGTGATGCAGCCTCTAGGTGTGTTTCTTTCTATTATTCATAGTAATTTTAAAGTTGTTCAAGGCTTACAATTTATAACTACTCTTCCTTTAGTGAGTATTAGTTTGTACTATTGTAGAATACACCTAAAGGTGCCAGTGATCATTATTAGATTATTGGTTCAATGGAAGCACATTTTTTTTCCAGGTTTGGATATCATGAAGATAGAAAAATGCACGGGGGATCCAATTGTAGATGTAGAGAACCGTGTCTTGAAATAAGAGCAAGATGCACATGTTAGAATAGAATCTAGATGTATTCCATTTGTTACTTTCCATTTTATCTGAGAGTTGTGATCATAGAAGATTTTGCTATCATTTGTTCCATATTTGTTAAATATTCTTGGTATGGTTTATGTTCTAAACATATATGATGTGGCCATGCTATCATTCATTCCCTTAGTATTATAGAGGTTGTATGTTAATTAAAGCTCACCGTGTTATGTTTTTCGTAGGTTGGATATGGATCTCAAGGTGACGTCACTATTTTTCCCACACTTATTATTAACAACAGATAATATAGAGGTTGGCATCCTTTCTTCTTATACATTCCATATTTTACAAATGCAAGAATAAAGTGCGACAAACTAACATCCTTCTAAATCTAATTGCAGGAAAATTTGACAAGGGGGTTGTCTTGAAGGAAATTTGTGCAAGCTTTTAGGAAACTACTGAGCCAACTGTTTTTCTGAGTGAAGGTGAGTTTCTTTATGCATGGATTAATTATAGTTTCATAGCTATAAACCTTGAATTTTCAGGAATAAGGCATTTTAAAATCCATTATTAAATGCATGGAGTAAATTTTTTTGTTTCCCAAACCAGATATGGAAACAAATGAATGTTTGAAAAATAATGGTAGTTGTTGGAAAAATAAGAATGAAAACATAACTGCATGCACGGTATACTAGATGCTTGAACCAAATGATATAAATATGTTGTGTTTCTATGGTAGGAATCACCTGAACCATTAAATTGTAGCATTATGAATATGAATTGTTTGCTATTTTTGGTAGGATACTTTTTCAGGGTAGGGTTTCTGAGTGCCCTTTGGTTGAAGGTGTTCAATTTAAGGGAGATGGTTATTCTAACTGTGAAGGTAAACCTGATCTCTTTTAAATATCAGTTGTTTCATTATTGGCTCATAGTATAAAACTCACAATTCACTTTTTCTTCTTTCTATTATTTCATTGTGATGATGTTTGAAGTTATGTTTTTCCTTATTCAATATGTTTTTATCATTTATTTACTATTTGATGGGATTAGTTCCTGCATACATGTTTTTTTTTCTAAAATGGAATGCTAATACTAACAATCCACATGATTTTCAATGATGTCAGTTCATATGGTTTCTTTTGATTTTAAATTTATACAATTTGATTTTATTGAGACTTACAAGTTGTTCCATACAAAATTGATATTACATTCATCACACTAGATGTGTGTGTGAAAAATGTGCACATGTACTAGTCTCTCTCTCTCTATATATATATATGTGTGTGTGTGTGTGTGTGTGTGTGTGTTTGTCACTCCCACTTCTCTCTCTCTCTCTCTATATGTGTGTGTGTCCCTCCCTCACTCCCCCTCTCTCATAACCTCTCTCCACCTTCTCTTTAACTCCCTCACTATCCTTCCCTCCATCACTCTCTCTGTATTTCTCACCCTTCCCATTTTGTCTATCTCACTCACCTATCATTTTCTCTCCCACAAAATGTCTATGTGTGTGTGTGCGCGCGTTGGTGTGTGTCTCCCCCTCTCTCACAAACTCCTTCTACCTCTCCCTGTCTCTCCACCTAATATTTACCTCCCTCGCTATTCCTCCTTCCATCACTCTTTCCCTCCCATATCCCTTAATCACTAGCCCTATGTGCATTTATCACTCTCTCATACCCTATCTCTCTCTCTCTCTCTCTCAACTTATATGCCTCCTTCCCTATCTCTTTTCACCCTCCCTCTCCATGCTTCTCTCTCA
>LPNX010991067.1:5751-43162 GCA_001517045.1 Pseudotsuga menziesii | reverse complement strand
CTAATCCTCCATATCGACCTTTCCATATCCACGTACTACTTTTAACCATATACATATTTAACACCTCTTCTGCTCCTAATAGTGTTCTCAATCCCCACTCCCCTTCACCCTTGTAACCCATCATGTTCCCATTCAATTCATCTTTATAAACTTGAACTTACAACATCCTCGTAGGCCGTTGACCCTTCCCCACCTTCTCTCAACTAATAACCATACTCACTTGAACTTACACCATCCTCCTAAGCCCTTGACCCTTTTCCACCCCTGCCCAACTATTAACCATCGCCACTTGAACTTACAACACCCTCCTAGGCCCTTGACCCTTCCCCACCCACTCTCTACTATTAACCATCCCCACTTGAACTTCCTACATCCTCTTAGGTCCTTGAACCTTCCCCACCTCCTCTCAACTATTAAGCATCTCCACTTGAACTTCCAACATCCCCCTAGGCCCTTGACCCTTCCACACTCCCTCTCAACTATTAACCATACCTTTCATGTCTTTCATATTGGGATAGCATTTTTTCTCCACATAAAGCACACACATTATAGGACTACATAACACAGACACATTTTGTAGTTCTATAACGTGCATGAATTTTCCAATTCATTAAGGGAAATAAATGTAATTTGAATTTAAGCATAACGCGCTCTCGTTTTGTAAAGCGTAAACCATGTAAATTCACTTGCTCGCATGTCACCAACAGTCCTATGTGTATGGTTTCAAGTTTGGTTCGGTAATACAAAACTTGCGCTATGGTAAATGATAAACTCTAGCTAATTGGGCATTTCCTCTAGTTTTTTAAAAAAGTCATCATTTATGCACTTGTTACCTTGTGCTACAGACAATCATTTTTTAATAGATCTTAAACATACATTTAATTTTTGTCTATAGATTCTAAATATGTAATGTTATTTTAAAATATTATAATTTCCTATTTTATTCAATTTCTATTGTGTCCTAACTCCTTGACTCAAAAAACATGTTGTTAGTGTTTTTTCCATAACTTTTCAATTCTTAATCATTTTAAAAACAAATTCTATACTGCACTAGAAGGCATTGACATGATCTACATTCTATAAAAATAACCATTTCATGATTATTTAGTTAAGAACTTTAAAGGATGCACCCATAAAAGACCTACCATTTTCGAGGAATGATCACTTAGTTAATTATAAAAAAAGATAAAAATTACTTATTTTATTTTCGAAAAATAGCATTGCACTAGTGCTATATGTTCTCTACATGCCTACAAATTTTTGTAGAACGAAACCGTCATTTAGACCCTCAAAGACTACACCCACAAAAACATATACCTTATCATTTGTCTAAAAAATAAAAAAAAGTGACTGTTACAAAAAATGAAACTTGACATAGTTATAAAAATTTTCAATACATAAAACTTATATATTCGGAAACGTGATTCAATTTGTTACATTTCATCTTCTTTACTCAAAGCAAGATATTTTGTGTTAGTACTTCAAAAAATCCAATTAAGTTGACGAATGTTTGATTTTTCATTTTTCTATTGCATCTAGCATGCCAGAAGTGACACTCATTAACTTGCACTCACACTTATCATAATTAAATGTTTATACACAAAATTTCTGTGAACAGAATGCGAATAGAAGAAAAAAATGTACTTGGAAAATATTATTAAATAATGTAACTCTGACACTATAAATACTCTATGGCTATGTTCTATTTTATTAATAAAACAATGGTTATGTCGAATTTACAATCTTCTATGTCATTTCTGGAACAACTACATTAATTTTACACTATTAAAAGCATGCATTTCAACTTTTAGCAACCACTTTTTCATCAGCACTAAATCCATAAGTGCAATGCTTTCTAATAGATTGAAATTGCTACTATTTTAATCCTTGAATCGTTTATCACATTTATTTTACATAGTATCAAATTTTATTTTATTTTAAAATCTAATAAAACATTTCACCAACATTGGATATGTGAATGTCAATTACATTATAAACTAATTAATTTTTGTATTAATTACATTGGACTACATATATAATTTTATTACAACTGGTAATGTTGCAATTCAACATTTTCAAGCATGATTTTCAAAATCCCAAAATCCTGCATCGTTACATCACTTTATCACGATTATCATGAGTAACTTTTAAAAATTGATGTAAAATTGGAGAAATGTACATTAATCAGCACATCCATATTGAATCATAAACATATAAAATCGTCACAGTCCGACGTAACTAAACCCGTCCATTAAAAAGTGTTACATTAAATATTGTAATAAAATAAAAGACATCAACAAACATAACCATAGTACAACATACACACGCACAAATTGCACAATCTAGTCAAAATATAGCTAAACGCGACTGCTACAAACACTTTAATGAACCGCATAATGGAACAAAATGGTCCAAGGAACATAACCACAATGAAGCATGACAATCAATAAATCTAACGACCTAACTAAATGTTCAATGAATAGCACAATTAGACATAGTAGTTAATAAACATCGCAAAATGGAAAAAAAAAACAGTTAAACTAAACTCTTGCAAAACCCTATAATGATTATCATAATAAGTTGAAATGCATTATATGACATAATCATAATAAAACATAGCCACAAAGGTTTCTTACAATTCAACAAAATCATCAATGAACATTATAATCCAAGTCCAAGATAACACTTCATTAATTGCAACAAATTACATTTGGCAACACAACCATATTGAATCATAAACATACAGGAGCATCATAATCCAACATAACCCCTCGTGAATATTTCATTTCAACATAATGATTTATTAACATGGCATTGTGCCAAAACCACTAAAAAATGGAGAAACGATCTAATGGATCATAACCATTGATGAATGTTGAAATGATATAAGTAAATGCAAGGCTTGCAAAACAATGTAACGAATCTCATAATGCAACAAAATCCTTTAAAAACCATAACAACAATACAACATAACCATGATGAAATGTCACAATTCAACATAAATCTAAACGAACATTGTAATCCAAAAAAAGACTTCATTAATTTCAAAATCCATATATATATATAAACCATCTCTATATACAACCATAGTATTTTTCAAGTCAAATATTAACCATGAATTGAAAATTGATCAAATGTTCATGTTTACACTTATCACAATCTATAAATTAATCTATTGGTTATGTCACCTACTCATTATTATATAACCCTGGTTGTTATGATATATAATATTATTGTGACACTAATATTAATAATTAATAATGTATTTATAGTTATATTTGATTATAATTAATAGCATTTATTTAATGATATTACTTAAATAACCAGCGTAGATCCAAATCCTAGGCTCTATCAAGCATTGAGAGGGATCAAATCTCTTCGTAGGTATCCATTGATTTGATTCAAACCAAAAGATTCAAACCAAAAGACACATCCTTTTATTTAAGGTCCACATATAATATTTAATATTATTTATGGCCCACATATAATATTTATTATTATTTTTTATTTTGTTATGAACTAACATTACAACATTTCCTCATACATGGTTTTGAAACCATATGCAAGGCCCTCCTACAACCATGGGTTGTTTAGGAGGCCTTGCACATGGTCTTAAAACAATTTGCAAGGTCCTCCTAAACCATATACAATAAAACTATGGGTTGTTTAGGAGGCCTTGCACATGGTTTTAAAACCATGTGCAATGCCCTCCTAAACCATGTACAATAAAATGATGGGTTGTTTAGAAGGCCTTGCACATGGTTTTAAAAGCATAAACCATGTGCATTGTTTTAAAACCACGTGCATAAAAACCATGTGCATGGTTTTAAAACCATAGTTTTATGCACATGGTTTTAAACCATGGTTTTAAAACCATGCACATGGTTTATGGTTTTAAAACCATGTGCAAGGCCAACATTTTTTATTTTTTTGTTAAGTAAAAACATTACAACATCTCCCCCATATTGTGTTTTTTTCCTCACCCATATTTTTTTACCGATAATTAAAATTTTACTTTTTTATTGTTTTGTTAGGTAGGAAGATTACAACATCTCCCCCATATTAGGTTTTTTTTCTGGCCAACATTTATTTTGGCCTATGATTAAAAAAATTATTTTTTATTAATAAAAATAACGTTACATAACGTTACAAGATCTCCCCCATACTGGGCTGCAGAGCGCCTCTCGACGCAATCAATTATAATATTATAATTGATTAAAATATTAAATTTTCAATATTAATTAGTAATTACTATTTATAATAGAAAACAAATATTATAATGATGAATTGTGCATTAATTTATTATTATTATGGATATATGCCTACGTGCTCACGTCTTACTAGCAACAACCACATTAATAAAATTAATGTGGTTGTTACTACTATAAGATATGAGAGCATTCTTGTATGCTAATAAAAAAGATACTATCCTTTGGCAAGCCTCTTGTGTTGTGTATGTAGATAAGGACCTTTGACAGTCCCTTAACAAATAGGATTTCCAATAATGGGCAATATAAAAAACCCATAGTTTCTCCTTCATAGCCCTCAATACCCTTCCATTGTAGGAAATTAATTAGGAGATCTAGAACCCTTACCTAGATAAAAAAATCTCATCCCAAGGGACACACCTTCTATGCCCCCTTCAACTAAGTGAGTCTACCACTCTAAAACTAAACCAACCATTTGAAAAAACTTACACATCCTTGTCCTCATGATGACATTCTTATCAATAAATGTGCACTTTATCTATAGCAATTGTCACCCACACAAAGTCATGGAACCAACTTCAATAGATTTATCTTGGGCCCTCAAATTTACATAAGGAAAGCTATGTTCAGAAGATAACCTTTATACTTTCAATCAACCACTCCTAAATTAAGTCTTTGATTGATCGAAACACATGAATGCATCACCTCTTAGTAGACGTATAACTCTTTAAAAACCCTAGATCCCTCATACTTGGACTCGACTCCTCTTCCATATATATAAATTGAGTTTACTTATAGTAAAATGTACTTGGTCTCCTAATAAAATTAAAATATATGAAAATGCAATTGGTAAAACATAGGTTAGTATTTAGTATAATTAGTTTATATTTATATATATTATGATTAATATAATTTGATTTTTAAAATTAAAATTTATATTTAAATGTAATTTGAAATTTATTATTTGTAAACCAATTTGAAAATTAATATTTTTAATCTATTTTATAAATAAATAAATATTTTATTCTTAAAACTTTGTTTTTTTTCAGGAAGAAAAAAGCCTGTCCTTGTTATTCAATTAAGAATCAAAGGTCATCATTACATTCAGCCCAAGACTGGGTAATAACATAATCAATCTCCATAGAGGAGTTCTGCCAGGGGAAAAGGCAACCAACCACAAGTGTTCCCATCAGTGAACTGTCTCATCATGAATGGGCTGTCCACTTCATCATATCTATCGAGTGCCAAAAGGAACCGTTCTGCACTCTAAGAGAGAGTACTCAAAATGATAAAAATACCAAAAAAAACAGGGAAGAAACTCCCTTTTAATAACCTCTCAAAAGAGCTGAAAAGAGCCATGAGAAACCAAACGGTTCTCGAAATATTCCTTATAATTTCCGATACCTTGAGGAAGCATGAGTGCATCTTTAGAGATTCGGTCAGCTAAACGATTGTGCTCTCGATAGATATGAGTGAAAGACAAAGCCTGAAAGCTAGTAAATAGCTTTTTTGTCTCCCTGCACCAATGAACCAGATCAGTCGGGGAGAGAGCAGTTGATCCTTTTGCCCAGTTGATGATTACAAGAGAATCACCATATATCTAAGTCATGGGGATCCCCATAATATGGGAGGTAAAGAGAATTGCCCATAAACTGAGCAATTCCGCTTTAGTGTTGGTTCCTTGTCCCACCCCCAGCGAGAAATCCATATGGTGTCCATCATTGATATAAATGCAGTATCCCACACCAGCTACCTGACATTTAGACGCACCATCAATAAATCCACAGGGGTAGATAAAAGGAGGTGGATGCCCCACCTTTCTGATATGTTTAATCCTCCTGGTAGGCATTAAATTTAGAGGTTGTACAGCAGAAATAATATGACATATAATACTGTAAATGCTCCTTCTTTTTTCTTCAAAAATAATCAAATTGTGTGTCCTCCAGATAATCCTCATCATATGAAATGGAAGTAGAAAAAGTGTCGAGTTTTTTGTCATCTTTCCCATCCAATAAAGTAACATATCTTCAAGAGATACTTGATATTTAAAAGAATGTAATTTAAAATGATCGCATACCTGAGCAGCAATCGAGTTCCATACAGCACATTGAGTGAAAAGATGCCTTACTGTTTCATTATCAGCTTTATAAAGGATACAAATACCTGGTCCCAACTTCCCTTTTTTCTGTAAATTTTCCCAGGTGAGTATTCTATCTCGAACTGCGAGCCAGATAAAGCATGAGATTTTATTTGGCAGCGATTTATTCCACAGAAAACCATCAATAGATAGAGATATCGGTCCTGTAGAGGCTGATACTATACATTCGTAGGCATTCTTTGCTGATAAAGTGCCCATATTTTTACTATAATCCCAAACCAATTCATCATCCTCCTCTGTTAAACGAATGCCAGCACCATTTAAACCTGCAATATAATCATTCCATAAATCAGAGTAAATGCCTCCCAGATTCAAATCCTCTGCTGTATACCAATAATTCTGCTCATCATGAAGAGTATTTTGAGCCTGATCAAGCGTGTTAATATTCAAATCCTGCAGATAAGATCTCAGATCCTCTGGAAAGGAGAAACATGTATGTGATCCCACAACAGGATCAATCCCTATCAAAATATCGGATCCTCTCCCTACATTCCATGCCAAATGCTGTCCAATCCAAGGAAGAGTATGTATAAAACCACGCCAAAAAACAGACACATTGCGCATCCTGAAAGATTTGTTTCTGAACCATTCAACCACAGATCCATTTTTCAAATATTTGCAGTAAAGTACTTGGAACTAGAAACCCCCAGATTGAAAAATTCTCCAAAAAGTTTTCAATCTCAGAGCCAAACTGAACCACGTAAGATTTTTTATACCCCAACCTCCAAGTTCTTTGGGCCAGGATAGATCCTTCCAGTTTACCAGATGATATTTTCTGTTTGAACCAGTGCATCCCCACAAAAAGTTGAACATAATCCTTCTAAGAGACTGAAGAATAGAAACTGGTAAAGGAGCAAGTCCCATCCAGTACACAGGAATACTGGAAAGAACTGATTGAACAAGGATCAATCTGCCTCCTAAGGAAAGCAGTTTATTTGACCAGTGACATATTCTTTTTTCAAATTTTTTAATAATCCATTGCCAATCCAAGACTCTGTATCCAAGTGGCTTCAGAAAAAAGCCCAAATAATTTAAACCAGAATGTATAGGCTGCAAATTATAAGGCAGGTTACAAGTGAACCAGTTCTGACAATCAACAGATAGATTGTGATATAGAATACAAGATTTATCAAAATTTATCTTCATACCCAAAGCTTTACAAAACGTTTCCAAAATAACATCAAATGCAGACCAGTCATGAAGGGTACCAGTTCCCATGAGAATCACGTCATCCACAAATAGAAGGTGAGACAGAGAAAGAGAAGGGGAGAGCTGAATACCTCTAATCAGACCATTTTCTCTAGCATCCTGGATAAGTAAGCCGAGAACCTCAATGACAAGAATGAACAGAAGAGGAGATAAAGGACAGCCTTGACGAATACCACGTGAAGCAGGGAAAAAGGATGAAGGAGTTCCATTTATCAGAACCGCAAAATTTGCAGAGGAGAGACATCCCATGATCCAATTGATAGTGAGAAGGGGGACACCTATTTGTATCAAAATCAGTCTGACATAAGTCCAGTCCACTCTGTCAAAAGCCTTCGAGAGATCCAATGTAAGAACAAAAGCACAAAGATTTTGGGTTTTCACCGAGTGAAGAACTTCTTGTACAATTCCAATAGGCTCAGTGATAAGGCGATCTTTTAGAAAACCAAATTGCTCACGAGAGATGCCCTGATCTAGAAAGGGTTTTAATCTGCCAGCTATAACTTTTGAGATAAGCTTGTAGAGAAGGTTACACAAAGAAATGGGCCTAAAGTCAGCAAAAGTACGAGGCTTATCAGTCTTTGGGATAAGAGCAAGGAAAGTGGAATTCAAAGAAGGGGGAATGACACCGGAGAGCCTGGTCAGATCGATGGAATTCAGTAGCAGAGGACCCAAAAGATCGAAAAAATGCAAGTAGAATTCCACAGGCCACCCATCCGGACCAGGACTACGATCTTTTTTGAAAGAATTGAGGGTAGTCTCAATTTCCTTTAACTTAACCTGGAAGCTAAGGGATGAAGAATGCTCAGGTGGGATAAGTATTTTAAAAAGAGAAACCACTTTCAGTTGATGAACCAGATAAGTTCCTCCATCATCCTTGAAAATATTAGCAAAGTGCTTTTTACCCATCTCTTTTAGGGCAGAATCATCATTAATTAAAGTGCCATTTGAATCTTTCAGGGACCAAATCATGTTCTGTAGTCTTCTGCCAGATGCTACTGTATGAAATTTTTTTGTATTTGAGTCACCTTGTAAATCCCATTTGGTCCTACTTTTAAGTTGCCATGTGAGCTGAAAATGACTTAAGATTTTTTTCTTTTCAGAAGTGAGCAGAGACAATTGTTCAGCTTGTTCCTTTGAAAGAATGCCATTTGAGGGTCTAGCTAAAATAGCTTCAATGGCCAGATCAATCTTGGCAGTAACCGAGACTAAACTGTCAGATTTTTTCTTAGTCCATCTCTTTGTGGCCAATTTAAGTCTACGGAGCAAGATACAAAGCTCATCAATATCAGAGGGGGAGTCATCTTTCATGGCAAAACTCCACCAGTTATTAAACCAATTAATATAACCCGAGTCCTCCAACCAAGATCTATTAAACTTATATGGGTAATTAAAAGGACCGCAAAGGGGACCCCACTCAAAACAGATAGGATAATGATCTAAGATGTCATGAC
The DNA here is from genome assembly GCA_001517045.1 of Pseudotsuga menziesii. Lineage (NCBI taxonomy): Eukaryota > Viridiplantae > Streptophyta > Pinopsida > Pinales > Pinaceae > Pseudotsuga > Pseudotsuga menziesii. The sequence continues at coordinate 34,136 of LPNX010991067.1, read as the reverse complement.
ACTTAATCCAAGACCTGTAAGACCCCAAAGAGGGCAGGAGAGCTGAAGAAATTAAAAACCGGTCCAACCTCTTACTTATGCCTTCATCTCCCAACCGGTTATTCCGCCACGTGGGCCCAGATACCACAGGAGCTACATCTACAAGTCCCACAGATTCAAAAAGAGAAGTAAAGTGATCAGAAAGAGGGTCCCTGAAAGCTTTAGAACCCCAAATCTCAGATGATTGGAGAGTGAGATTGAGATCTCCTCCCAAAACCAAACCAGGGAGCTGAAGGAGACCACCACGAAATGCATTATCCCAGAAACCCTCTCTATCCTGGTAAGGACCATAAACATTTAGAATGTGTAGGGGCTGAGATGAACCACGGACAGTAGCTTGCAATAAAAGACCAGCACAAGTATGATATGCCCTACAGTTAACCTTTCGTGGATTCCAGGCTGACAGAAGACCACCAGATAAACCTCGTGCACTAATGGCACTGAACTCCTAGGTGGGGAGAATTTTAGAAAAAGCAAAAAGAGCAGGGGATGCACTGCACATTGTCTCTTGTAAGAGAATGAAATCAGGGTTGAGAGAGGAGAAAAGGGAGCGGAGGCTGAGAGATTTGGTCTTGCCCCTAAGACCACGAACGTTAAGGGATAGAACCAACATCAAGAAACATCTCTGTGGGGTGTCTGTGCTCTAAGACCCCTGTCAGATAGACCTCTTGCAGCATCCTTAATACGTACAGAAAGGGGAATATGAGGTGGAGAAGCCTGATCCACCTTTGTGCTTTTCTTACCCCTCGGATGCTTCCTGACAGTCACATTGGAAAATCTGATAGAGTTTAAATACAGAGTAGTAGGGGAGGTGGGAGAGGAGGCCGTAAAGATGGAGAGGGACTTTTTTAAAGATGGGTCCGAAAAAGAAGGCGAGGAGGAAGGGCTCTGAGGTGAGGAGACCATCTGAGTAGGAGGTGGAATATAAGAAGGAGAAGGAGGAATAATATCAACAGGTGAAGCCCTGCTATGTAGTGGGGGAAATTCCTCCATAGAGTCCAGTGCAGGAGGCACCGAGGGCTCATTGTGTGCCTCCCGAATAGAGGAGCAAGGTTCAAAGTCCGAAATCCGACCAGAGGAGTGAGCCTCACCAAAGGGAAAGGTAAGGGATTTAACAGTCGAGGAGGCAGGGTCAATAAAGTGGGATTTAGTCATAATCCGAGCAGCAGGAGAGTCACTAGTAGCAGGAGCAGCCAATAACCGAGAGGAAGAGTTTGGACTCTGTAGTTTTTTATGAGACAAAATTAAATGGTCGACATCCTCCAAAAAATATTCAGAAACAATTTCAGAAGGGGGATGGGAAATAATGGGAATACCTGGAGGAGAATGAAGTTCCAAAGTGGAGGTGCCCATGGGAGACTGGTTCCCTTGCTGAGGGGAAGCTGTAGATGAAGGCACAGAGAGTTCCTCAGAATCACGAACATTTCCAGCAGAGATTCGATGTGGGCAGGCTTTCCAAAGATGTCCCACAGTTCGACAGCAACTACAGCGTCTGAACCAATAATCTCTCCCCACAAAGTATTTCAACTTCATTAGGTAAGCCTTTCGAAATATCAAATTCTACAAGAATTTTTGCAACCCGTTTATCATAAACCTGTAAGAAATCCTCCTCCACAGAGATGAACCTGCCAATTGTATTACCAATACCCTCAAGTATAGGGCGACTCCAGAGGGGGAAAGGCAAATGGGGCAGCATAACCCATAAATGACATTTTACAATTCTTTCCCTCATAGGGTCAAAAAATGTGTGCCATTTAGCCAGGACCAAAAAACCTTTGCCTATCCTCCAGATACCTTCCAATACACGGGAGCAATGATCGGCTTCAAGGAACACGAAAACAATCCATCCATTAGCCAGTAAACTAATGGTCGGCGCGTAATTGAAAAGAGGTTTCCAATTTTCATTTGCCCAGCAGACCCAGGATGCTTTGTCCATCTTACAGTACTCTAACCGACCAATAAGTGCTCGCGAACACAGGGTGGTGACCCTATCCAAAAATACATCGTGGCCTAAGACAAAGCGATAACGACTTTCCTGCACCTTAATACATTTTGATTTTCGCTTCCGACGAAATCGTTGTTTCAAACCATTCTCTGCCATATCGAAACTTCCCAAGTCAACCAAGAAGTGTATTGCCAGGATACAGTGCCCCAAGCCCGACAAATAATCACCAGGTGGAAACAGAAATAATATAATATAACCCCAACCCTACCATACTAACCACACGCTGGAGATCCCTTATCCAAAAATCATAACCCAGTACAAGATACAAAAATCATGTGTTATGTAACCCGACAGCGGAAGAAAAACCCCCAATAGGGTTTTGTCTGAAATCATGGGTTAGTCATGACATAGACAGCCACAGAAATCATGTGATATGTAACCCGACGAAAACCCCTGTTCAAACTAATCTCTGCCATATAGAACCTTTCCAAGTCAACCGAGAAGTGTACTGACAGGATACAGCACCCCGAGCCCGACAAAATAATCACCGGATGGAAGTAGTAATAATATAAAATAACCCCAACCCTACCATACTAACCACACTCCGGTGAGCCCTTATCCAAAAATCATTACCTAGAACAAGAGACAGAAATCAAGTGGTATGTAACCCGACCGCAAAAGAAAAAACCCCCAGTAGGGTTTGGTCTGAAGTCACAGTTTAATCATGACACAGACAGCTACAACCGAAAGTCAAACAGGTACCCAGAAAAATAATAATACGGAAAAAAGAGAAATACCCATGCAAAGGTGGTGAAAGAGACAACGTAATATTAACCAGTTCAGCTGCAAAAGGACAACATAACTTCCCACTTTTTTAAAACCTTGGTTGGTACTAGTCCCCTAATTAAGGGGAGGGACTCCAAGGGTAGCAGCAAACTAGTAAACATACCATACCCACAAGAAGAAAGGAAATCCAAAAAGTAAAAACCCCCACTAGAAGAGAAAAAAGTGACAGAACTTCAGAAGGAAGGCGAAAGGACAACCCCAAGGAAGGTCACACAGAAAAAACAATACATGAGGAGGCCTGTCCACACCTCTGAAAAAATAAAAAACCCTAGCCGAAAAAGACTTAAAAAAAGCAGGTTGAGACATCAATTAAAGAAAAAACAAAGACCTGCGGGGGAAACAAAGGACTCTCAGTGCATACCCAAAGGAGAAATGGGCAATGGAGCGCCCCACAACCTGAAACCCTTGCAGATCTTCCATGAAGATGCCAGAACCTCGCCCTGGATGCCCTGTGTTCCCCTATATTTACGGTACTCCCGTGTAATACTTTAGTGGTCACTTAAAACTTTGTTTATTACTTGCAATGAAACATCAATGAAATGAGATGCTAAAATATTTTTTTTAAGAGATTTGAATGCTCCCAAAACCATTTATTAAGGATAAACTATTTATTAAAGAGAAACAAATGCTGGTCTTGTATCACCTGCAATAATGCTAGGAGAATTTTTATGGTAGAAATTCTCACATAAAACATTTGCAAAAGAAAAACAATAAATGAAAGAAAAAAATTGCTTATCTTTGGATGCAATGAAATGAGACGTTTGGAAAATATTAAATGTAAAAGGTCGAAGGTGCACAAAAAACATTTACAAAAGAAAAACAATTTAATAAAGAAAAATAAATGTTTTTTTTTCTATTTTTTTATTAAAGACAAATAAATGCTTATTTTTAAGATCTTTTTTATTAGTTACAATGAAATAAGAATTTCAAATTTAAAAGAAATCTTAAATGTAAAAAATAGAAATTGAACTCGTCTAAAATAAAAAACAATTATTCCTCTAACCATCCAAACTACATCGAATAAACAACCTCCATCGAATAAACAACAACCATCCAAATTCTTCATTCTTCTTTATTAAAAAATTATTTATTGTACCACCCTTTACACTGAACTAACTAAACACTGATACTTTTTCTTCTGATTAGACTGCACCGCCTAACGTAAATCCACTACTCAGTTTTCTTTCTGTGAAACGTTGAACATTCCTTACCTCCACCACAAGTAAATATGCTTTACTACGACAAAACAAAACTTCCATGATGGGATTAATTGTGTCACTTCTTCTACTTTAATAATTAGTTCTAGTTTTGGATTGTGTCACTTTTTCTACTTTCTCGAAATTATATAATTGGTGTGTTTTGGTGATTGTTTGATGTGATTAATTTGTTTTATTTTTTTATTTTAATAATTAATTGTAGTTTTTAGTAATTGGAATTGTATCAATTGGGTGTTTATAATGATATTTTTTATGTGATTAATTAGTCTTATTTTTTTTATTTTAATAATTAATTGTAAATTTGATATCAAAATGCTTATGGGGCGACATGGATATATAGTATTTTGCAAACCATATCTGTGGTGAAATGGGTAATTGGAGCGAATTTAATCAGTGAAACCTATCCATATTCATTAAGTGGAGCTTCATTAGAATCTCAACAACCCAACTGGTGATACGGTAGTTGTGGTCTGTACATTAGTGCCTCTGGAATCTTACTAAATGCGATACTAGCTGGAGTTTGGGCTCAATGGCAGTTCAAGTAATGAAATTTGATGTAATAAGGATTTTAATCTGTATTGTAAATCAATCAAGTAGCCTTGGCTGCATTATATTTATGTCTAAGCTTTGTTAGAGATTTGATTTGGGTAAAGCAAATAGTAAAAAGATTTAGAAACCTTTCATTTAAGTATATAATAAATGAAACAATATTCAAATTTTTATATATATAAAAAAATAATAAACTTAAAATTTTTTAAAATTCAGAAAAATATATAAATCGATTAATACAAAATTTCAGAGTTTAAATCTCTTTATGGAACATATTTGTAAACGGTGAATACAATAATATCCATAAATATTATACATAATCAATATCATTAAAAATATGCATTTACTTATAATAAAATGGTTAATAAATTTTTTAAAATATTAAGGAGCATGTGACCTCTTTGATGGATACAATGAGAGAGGGAGGTGTAAGGAACAATGAAGAATCATCGTTAGTAATTGAACCTACAAGTGGAAAGCAAAGCAATAGCTTGAAACCCAAGCCAATGCATCCACAAAAAAGATAATATACCTATATACTTTGACTAGGATTAGTTAATACATGCATTTTATGCAAGATCACACATTGATAGCAAACTTTAGGGAATTTGGCCATAAAAAAAAAATCCTCAATTGGTGTTAAGATAGAATCCCAAGGTTTAGGTTGATCTCAAATTGGGCTCCAAAGGATTTTTTACAACCATCAAATCTAGAAGATATGGAATGGGTTTTTTAAAATAGTCCTCATCTCTTGAACTTTGTGGGCCTCTACCTTCATATATTGATGAAAAAATTCAACCTAGAGAAAGAGTACATCAAAGTGGCATCAATATATATCTATTTATTGTTACAACTAAATCTCATCCCCGTCATGTGATGAGATGGGTATTCCATTGTTTGCTCCAATCCCTCATAGTTTTAAGTAGAGAAAGAGGGAAGGAGGATTATTCCATTGTATTTTCCATGTTTTAAGCCACCACTGTACCTTGTCCATTGACAAGAAGCATTACCTAAGCTAGCAATACCCCTTGCACACTTGCAATGTGCAATGCTGCCACTTGTTTCCTTCATGAAACAAGTGTTACCTCATGACACCACTTGTTTCTCTTCTCCAAAGTGTGGTGCTCATCCTAAAAAGGAAAAAAGAAGTTTCTAGAAGTTTTTCGAAGAGACCCTTGTGGAACCTCATCCCTGAGAATCAGAACAGGTGGAACTTGAATTCCCCTATCCTTGGGATGATCCCTCAACCTTCTCCTTCGAATATTTAACCCATTCTATCAATTCTAGCCTTTAAATATTAGCTCACCCTCAATGGTAAAGGGGAGAAACATTGTGTTACAATGTCAAAACTCTAGCCAAATAATCCCAGACCCTCTTGGATTCATTAGAGGAAAGGTGAAGCTTGAGGAAAGGTTCCATTGGGAGGTGCTACGAACACCAAGGCTTGGTTGTGATCTTTCCTTTTCTGATTATTAATACAAGCATTGTTTTTTTTTCCCATAAACATTGTCTATTTCACTGTAATGCTCTATTTATTGTTTCTCTCCTTGGATATTAACATAGAAATATAGATTATCTTGTTACTCTGTGGTATTTTTTCTTTTGTGTATATTGCAGGTCCATTCATCGCTTAACTTGAACACAACAAGTTCAAACCGTCAAATGTTTTCATTAAAAGGTATGAGAGCAGTTTAATTGAATTGATATAGATTTCTAGGGAAATTTTCTTCGCATTGTAATGTGTTTTGTTCTAGATATGAACCATTTGGGCTACGGAAATAGTATTTTTCCACGTTGACTGATATTTTTCGTTAATAAAAGTGGCAACCACGCTGGGAATTTCGAATTCCTAGTCTTTTAGTAAGTGAAAATAGTCATCTTCATGTTTAATTGATAGATATGATTATGATTTGAATTTGATAGATCTTCTTCTGCTCACCTTCAAATATTCATGCTATTGACTCTTTGGGTTTTCCAGTCAACTTTTGGATTCATATTTTAGGCTTTAACTGACTTATTTTTTCGAGTGTTTGTTTTTCAAATCTCAAGATGGGCCACCGCATCTAGGCTATGTACTAAGTGTGACGTCCACACTTTCCTTTATTGAAACCTGCAGTGCCACCGCCTTTTTCCTGTTAACAAAGAGAGGTACCACCAATCTGTCTTTATTTTCAAGGAGAGGTACTGGATTGCCAACGCTCTGGTTAAAGCTAGCAACCTGCGGTACCAGGTGATTTTTTAGCCCTACTTTGGTATTTGATTCTTACATACATATTTCATCTTTAAAAAGTGTGATTATGATAGTACACCCATCGTTTCAATTATGGAAGTGATTGTATTGTTGATTTAGCTTCATTTTCAAGAATTGTGATTGACTTTGGTCCTTAAGCCTTCATATTTATCTTTGATAGGAAGTTAGTGTTTTGGAAAGAAGTTGGATTTAATAGATCTCTGATATATGTTATCTTTGATAGAAAAAAAAGATCCTTTTCATTGTTTTCTTTATTAGTTATAAAAAATACTTTTGTGTTTTTCCCATTACAAAAATTGTGAAAAATCCATAAAAATTATTGTAGAAAGGTTCCCTTGATTAGTTTTACAAACTCTCAAGCATTCCCCTTGTGGTTTTGTCTTATTATAACGAAAAAGAACAAAACAATTTTGCATTTAGTTCATCTTTATTTTAGTTGAAAATTGAAATCTTTTTGTGTAAAAGGTAGTAGTAATATTTTCTTGTTCCTTATAGATCTCATGTTCTTTTGAATTGAATGAGAAAAAATTGTTTTGCTTGTAGTAGTAACGAAAAAAGTTGGTGTTTGATTTCATTTTTATTGGGATTTGTTTAGTTTGTAGAGAAATAACTCAAACCTATACACCTCTCTTACATAGGGCATCCTTCAAAATATAAAGTGAAAGATCTACATTTTCATACTTGCATGGTTTAATAGTAAAATTCTCACCTCATGCATTCACCTAATCGTTCAAATAAAATTAAAGTACTACTCTAGGTTAAAATTTGTAGCAAGGTGTGATAGGTTAGAGACATGTTTCAGTGTCTTTAAGTGTAGGATATGTCATTACTTACCTGCATTGCATCCCAAGGATCGTGTGTTTCTTCCATGTACACGTTGGTATATCAAGTGACCTTTCACGTACCCTTGAGTTATATAGAAATGTACTTCACATACTCGATAGTATATTAGAAGGACCGTTTTGTACGGTTGTGTTGAGGCCTGGATAATCGCATGTAACAACAGTTAGGGATTCTCCCCAATAAACGTTCCCAACTAGCCCGTTACTGTTTGGTATGGGGAATCTGTTCGGTTTACGGTCCAGCTACCGTAGGCCAAGTAACAAATTAAAAGTTTTTACCGGTTATGGCCCAGTCCACCGTATATATTTTTAGTTTTTTGTGTTTAATTTATGCTATGCAAGTGCCTATCTAGAAATGCAATTTTGATAGAGATAATGAGGAGTGTCACAATGTGATGCGCAGGTTGTTACCTCTCATCTTACGTCTCTCGCATCTAAATCACAAACAACTAGAAAATAAATACAACTAACTAACCTATCCCCAGGGATAAAACATTATCAGTTATCAATGAGTAATGTATTTCTGTGCATGTATTAAGAAAAAATACAGATAGTTGTTACTTATTTCAGAACACATGAACATTAAGAGAAATATGAACAACAAGATAGCTTATTGTTTCTGACAACCTTCATTACTCACAATGGAAATTTCACAGAATAAACTATAAGACATTCATAACATAAACATAAATACAATGAGTTAGAACTATCCCATAGTTAATGGACATAAGCTGAAAACAAAATAGTTCACATTCAACTGATCCATAGCAAAGAATTTGAAACATTCCACCAAACTTTCTCCAGCAAAAAATTGTAATTCTTTATTGCAAAAGGAAGTAGTTCTTCTTACAATATACTCTCAAAAGTTACTTGGGAAAGCAATCCCTCTACATCTAAAATCTCCTATATTTATACAAAAAAGCAAAACCTTTGGGCTACCCCCAAACTACTTTTGGGCTTCCCCAACCTTTCAATCCCAAAATTTTGTCTTGTAGTAAGTGCTCATAATTTATACAATATATTACATTTTAAATCAAAATTTAATAGAACACATTATGAAGAGGGGCCCGCTTGGTCATTTATGAACTTTTTCCATGCCTGGGCCTCTGCTTCTATGCCTTCAAAATTGGAGGGTTCAAGAAAATGGATATTTATCTCATACTTAGCAGCCTGATTCTTGACTACTTCTATTCTCGCCGAACGCAGGCGTTTTTGTTCTTCTAGTAAGTGGATATTTACTGCTACCTAATCCACTGCATTCTTTACAATCTGTTCATCTAGATCTTTGACTTGTTGGATCTCCTACTCATCTTCCTAGTACCTATTTTGTAGATGTTATATGAACAACTCTTATTCTGGCATCGCCTCTGATATTTTTTCTGTAGAAACCTAGCATCTATTGTATGTGACCAACACTCTTCTGCAGTATTCCACACATGCTCCTCTCGTTTTCTTTACAGTTTTCTTGAACTCTTCCATAGTGTTGATTGCAAACTCCAACAAATCATAATACTTCTTTAAACTATGTCGATCTTTAACTGGTAGCTCTGCATGGGGTTCCATATTTGTTTATATCCACACTATTCTTCCTGTCAGAATCTCTTGAGATCTGTCCAAAAAATAAGACGTACTATCCAAAATCTCTTCTAATCTGCTATCTATTTGCAAAATCTTACATATTTCTTCATCAACACACATTTTTAAATGTTGTATTTTCCTTCTCTGAGTGAGAACATGTTATTTTAAATGTTGGAAATCTATCTTCTGTTCTATAGCATCCTTTAGTGATGTTGTCAATGAAACATTATGTTCCTCCACAACTGCTGCCTGCATTTGATATTGTTTCTCTTTTTCTTCAGTGGTAGGCTTCTCTGATTCTAACTCAATGACCTTGTTCTGCAATTGGACCTTGTCTGCACTTAGAGTTTCATAGGACACCTGAAGGTCATTTTTTTAGCTTTCAGCACTTGATGCTCTAGCTGTAGCCTCTGTAATTCTGCTAAGCCGTTATGAGCATCCCTTTATGTTTTCACTACAGAAACTTCTAAAGCCATTTTATTTTCCTGTAGAGTCTGGAGTTCTGTCTTTGAAGTCCTCACTTCATTCTGCATGTCCTCATATTTCCTCTTCAACTTATGACCTTCATCCCTCTCTTTATTCAGTGTTTCTTTTAACTGAGATGCATTATTTCTTGATTGTTCAAGATCCATCATCATCCTATCTACATTATCTTCAATAGCTTGGGTTAACTCCACCCCATCTCTTACTATTAATCTTAGATCTGCATCTATCCCATACACCAAAGTCTTGTCAGTTATCATTTTTCTCGATTGTCCTCCTATTTCAACCTTTTTCTCGGTCCTTTTAACAATCCTTTTCTTTTCCTTGTCATAAAAAATGGTGCTGAAATCAGGGACCTCTTCTCCTTTTTTGTACATGAAAGGGATCAAATTCATTCCAAAAAAAATAGCTTTCCCTTGAGTGCTGCCAGAAGTTGTAGCAGGCTCCTCGGGATCAAGATTATCTTTTCCATGCTCTTGATCTATATGATCATGTTAATCCTGTGTATCCATCTGTTCAGTAGTTTGTTGGTCTATTTGAGATCCTATTAATCTCAGACCTTCACTTTCTTCTTGTATTTTCTTTATCTCTGCTTATTCCTTTCTCTTTGTCTCCTCCTATTCTTTCTTTGTTGCTTCCTCCGCGGCTTTCTTTCTTTCTGCTTCTTAATTTTTCATCCAAGTCTCTGCCTCTTGTGATATCCTTCTAGCATCTTCTTCTCTCTTTCTGGCCTCTTCTTCTTTAGTTGTCTTAGTCTTCTATACAGTTTTTCCTTTTTCACCCACAGTAGTGATATTCTTGTTTAAATCTATTCTTTAAGGTAGTCATATTTTTTGCACTCCTGAACGTTTCTTCTTCCTACTCACATAAGTTAGTATACTCAAAATGAATGTTTTCCTCTTTGTAGTGTTCTTCTACCTTATTCCAGTAGTTATTCCTCTAAAATTTCATCTCACCAAAATGGAAGTGCTCCAGCTCCTGCAAAAATTTTGTAGTTTGTTTTACCTTTGAGAACTTATAACTCCCTAGCCAGAAAGGTATGGCAGGAAATGTTTCCTTTTTATGCTCGAACAAAAAACTCCCCACACCATCAAGATATACCTTCCTGACTGCCTCTTTATGCAGTACATAATCAGTGGCATATTCAGGGAGTAGAGAAGGTGCTCTGGAACCCCCATACATTCTGATATACATACCTTCCTCAGTTAAATAGTAGTCTCCATATTCCTCAATGACCTTGAACGCCTCTTCGGACATGCAATTGCATTCGGTCAGGAAAATTACAGTGTACAATGGCATGATGAAGTGTTCAGATATTTATCTGTAGTAGCCATGGTATTTGTGTGCCCAAAATCATTTATATGCAGTGTATACTGGGGTCCTGTCCCTATCCCAATTACACCTCAAGGCTGGAAAAGATTGGATACATAGTATACAATACTCTAAGATAGAGCTCATGTAGAACTCTAACTTCTTCTATGGTACCCCTCCCAAATCTGAAGATATGCATGCTGAGTGGCTATTGGACACTATGTTTTCCCAATTGAATATGGTTTCTTAAGTGGCAAGATAGAAAACAATTGGTATCGATCCCAATTTGAAGCTTTTTCCGTGAACTCTCCCAAAAATTCTATTCAGTATCAGTTCTATAAATCTATAAGGGGTCCGGAGAGTGGATGTATCATACTCTCCTGATGGCCTGGTTTGAAAGTTCTTCCCTGGTATCATCATTCTTTTTACTGTTTCTACTAGGTCCAAATCTGTCTCTTTCAACGAGCTTTCTGTTAGGTAAATCTGAGTAGGAGGTAGGTGATATGCCATGGAGACATAAGTAGGGATGTATGCAGCATATCCATGTATAGTAGTATTCTCAAGGATCATCGTAGTTACATCTGCCCTGGGCAAAATCCAGCCGATCACCTGTGAGCATGGGAACAACTTATGTCTTATGGCTACTTTCAAATGAACCAATTTCTTGATGTTTGCATAAATAGTCAACTCCTCAAATCCTTCATCAAGCACATTCTGATTTACAATCATCCTATATATTTCACCCCATTTATAATATGGCTCTACCCCAGTAGTATCCTTGGTATCTTCATATATGTATTCCACCTTGGTGATGATTTCTACATCTGGTTCTCCCTCAGCAACAAGAGCCCTTTTCTTTTGTCTTTTAGACATATCTCTTTTGTAACAGTCACCCTGTCATCAACACAGTATGTTCTTAGAAAATTTGATCTTTAGTAAGTATTTTAATAGTGAAGAAAAACTGTATCAAAATATTTACCTCTTCCATATGCATTCTTAAAAATAAACTATACAGAGCATTAATGCATGAAAAGAAAAATGACAAGGAAAAGAACTACTGAAAGTTGTGTCTTAAAATCTTTTAAGTCCACTATCTGCAACTAACAACACAACCCTGATAGAAAACTCATTATTTAACTCAGACTGCGTTTGCAATAATTTAACTCCTGAGTAAAACGTGTACTGCATTGTTGCTATTGCTAAAAATCAGACTGTTAGACCCTATACTGATCCTCATCATGGAAAACCCCAACTCATAAAAAAATCAAGACCTCCACCACCCATGAAAATAGGATAAACACATATGAAAACTGAAAAACCCCCTCGAACAGCCATAAACAACCCCAAAATAGGTGGTGCAGACAACGTAATGCTTGTTTGCACCGACTACCTAATATTTTAGACAAGGATGAAATAGCCATAATGGCTCAAAAATAAGGGTAAAAAAAAAAACCCCTACTGCCAAAGAAGACTATCAAAGCAGCCTACCGCGAGGATAAATATTCTTTCTAATAGACAAATACACAATCTATGGGAAAACCTAACCAGGGCAGACCGTGGTTCTCAAAATGACCAATAAGAAATAAAAAAGAAGGATTCTGTGGTTGGCCTACCTGGAAAAAGGTTGTGTAGTTGGTGGGATGACCTGAAACCTCCATGGCAGCATGCTAACAAATGGAATCTAGACAACTGAGCAACGTTAGTACAACTCAATTCGACAAGAACGGAGCAAACGTGGTTTTCAATCCAGGATAATAATAAAAAAATGCTCCACCTCTACATATAACCCTCGGTAAAAGATATCGACGAGAAAAACCCTCATCGATGGGAAAAAAGCCTATCGGCGGGCAGAAACATTGGACGTCGGGAGGATAGTTCACTAGACAACCATAACGGTGGGCTACAGAGAGAATACGGGTTTTGCGACACTAATAATTCTATCGTTGTTGGAGACTCTTAATGCTAAGTATCGGAGCTTTAAACCTTAACATCTCCGCAGTGTCGACGATGCCAACGACTATTATCGCGATGATTGTGTATCGACGATCGGAACCGTTAACCACTACAACATCGATGAAGAAACACTATTCTTTGGGTGGATAGTTCCATAAGCAGCCGCAACGGCGGGAAACAAACCAACTATGGGTTCCACGGATCAAAAACTCGTCGAAAGCTCTAAACACTATGTGTCAGCAATTCAAACCTCAATGCTGCCATAGTGTCGGCGATTCCGAGCACTAACATTGCGATGGTTTTGAATTGAAGATTGGAACCACTAAGCACTAATGCATCCGCAATTGAAAACACTAAACATTGGGAAGATAGTCTGATCGACAGCCGTAACGACAGACTCACAAACAACTACGGTTCTACGACAAAATACAACCCGTCGACGATCGAAAGTTCTAACTGTTAAAGGTCAAAAATTTAAACCTGAACAGCTTCACAATGTCGTCAATGCAAAGGACAAACCCTCCGATCAAATTCAAAAAACATTCCGGTAGTGAGAAACAAAGTCATCGACAATCAAAAGGTTTGAACAATAAAACCAGAAAAATAAAGGCCATGGATTCGACAAGAAAAAGAACTATCTGTCGGGACGTTCACTATATGCCCTCTGAAACAGCGGCGACATAGAAGACTAATGCCCCGATTCATTCTTCAACCGACTTCTGACGGTGATAAATAAAATCATAAAAAATCAGACCTTAAGCTCCGAACAATAAAACAAAACTCCATAGTCTTTATGCATTGGCTAGACAACGGCAGTGCTATATTATTCAAATCCTGAAATGAAAGAAAAACAATTGGCCTTACTTTTGAATTCAAAAGACCAAAATTTATAGTAGAGGAAAGAGAAATTTCAGGAAACCAAACAATCCCAAGATAGATAAAAATAAAAGGAGGGTCCCAAAATTTTAAAAAATTTGGGAAAAGGTTGCAGCAGCAACAATTGGCAACTGCCTGGTGAACATAGATCTCTGGACAATTTCTTCTTTGATTGATAGACCGTTTTGATAATACCAACATGTTGCGTTCTTCTAGATGTCTGGATTTCCCAAATGGTAGATGTATGTGCTTTTCATCATTGATGATAGTCCAACTTAGGGAAAATGGAAACTAAGATTTCAAAGTCTAGATAGCTCTTTTGAGTCTAGGGATATGAGTTTTATTTTTTACCTTTGTCTTCGAGTAGCTCCCAGCTTGGACACCACAGGATTGTAACATATGGTAAACATAAATATTTGTTTGTTCCTCATTCCCATGCCATTTTGCACTTTTGTGCTTTTAGACTTTTGTCCTTTCTTTTGAGTCCTCCTGCATGCCTTCTTTTTGAAATTTTCAATTCAGGCTCCTCTATCCATAGTGTCCTTTTGTGTGAGAGATGTATATAATTTTCAGCTCATGGACGGAGAAGAACTTTTTAAAGCTTGTACTAATATGGTTCAGTACTTTGTTTTGATACATATTGCTTTTCTTAGGATATTTTGACTCTTATTTTCCTTTTGGCTTTCAATTCCTAGCATGGGATCATTTAAATATAATATACTGTTTACCGTGCTTCCTCTCCATGGGTCTTTTGCTATCACCCCCTAAGAAATTTTTAATTTGAGATGGATGGAGCCTTGAAATAGTATTCTAGACCTTTGATACTAAATTATTTTACAAGGATTAAGTAGGAACTCAATGTGTTCATAGCCATTTAGGAAAACTTCTAAACTAGAAGAAGTTATTTCAAATAAATCAAAAGTACACAGTCTTATAATCAAGGATTTTAGTTAATCCAGAATTCTGATGAACTCCATGCAACCAAAAGGTCATGATTTTTTATTAAAACCAATCAGACTCTAACTAACAAAAAAATAAAATAAATCAAAAATAAAACAAACCAATCAGTTTATTTATGTACAAGATAACCAAGAAATAAAATCAAGAAAAATAAGGTTTGAGAACTAAACCATTAACTGGTAAGTTCTCCTCCCACCTCGGTAAATATTGCAACTTATAAGTTGAGGGGCCAAGCTTGGCTACAATTTGAAAAGGGCCTGCCCTTAACTATTGAAATTTGGTGTGCTTCCCCTTTTCATCATGCAGATGATCCCACTTAAGAACTAGATCTCTGTAACTTTGAGCATATAGATCTGTAGACAAAAACAAAACTCACAAAGAAGATCTCACAATTTACTCAGCAATTGAAGAATGAAAGAGTGCAAAAGGCTTGCATCTGTGAATGCTTTCATTAATAAAAAAAGTAATTCAGATGATAATTACAATAATGTAAAATGACTTTAATATCCACAAGCAATTCGAATCTACATGAGGATGTTCGAATTGATGACTCTACTTGACTGTAGGTAACCAAGACATTGTCTAAATCACTATTGGAGGACCTAGTAGTTAACTGTCCTTGTCTAAATCATAACCGGAGTTCTAAAACATAACGAAGTGTTACATTCAGTATTAAATAATGGTTAACTGACTGTGGTAGGTGAGAAATTCGCCCCACATGTGTGCAATTAATTAAACCATTATTTAACTAAATGTAGAGAGCTAGAACTGAAAGTAACTGACTCCTAACTTGGCTTGACTAGTCATTAACCGAAGTGAACTGACCTTGGTTGGTTTCGGCACTCCCAGTTGCTTCCTAAATTGTAGGGATTGATCTATGAGACTCCTAAACTTATCCAATTAGGTGCAATAAGTGGCAGTTAGCCTCAATTAGTGTTCCCCACACTTTGGTAACTGAAACATGTGCCCCAATTAGGTCAAGTTTAACCAATGGTGCTAATGACTATAAATAGACTGGATTGAATCCTGATTTAGACATGACTCCTAATTTAGACATATGACCAAATTTGGACAAGGGAGGATTAATAATCCTAACACCCCCCTGAATGCTAACTTGGACAAACTGTGGGCCCTAGTAACTAAGACCATAGGTCACCCATTACATCAAGTAAAATAAGGTAACTGCTCAATACAAGTAACTAGGGCAAAAACCACATGGGAAAAAATCCCTCCTTCTATCTAAGCAGGTAGAATCAGGTCTCAAGTTCGAAAAACTTGAAAATATGTTGCTGCAATCTTCATCTCTATGAGGTAGTGAAGCAGCATGCATGGTGTCCTGTGGCAGGTATTTTGGGGCCTGGCATGTAGACTTCTCCTTCTTCTCCGAAAAGGATGATGGGAGGAAGGAGGAATGTAACCTTTGTCTCTTGCTGAATGAAGAGGTGTATGATAATATCCATTCTTCTGAATGTAGGAAGACTGATCCCTTGCCATATTGCATCTTACAGGAAGTCTATTGCATCTCTCTGAAGGAGGCAAAACAGTATGGCATAGCGCAAGAGTCTTTCCTTTCTGAGTGTCAGGTGAGTTTCCAGTAATCTCCCTAGCTTCTAGTTTGGAAGTAGGGACTGAATCTAGATCTGAGTCACCCTGAATCTTAATGTCATAAATTGATATAGATGGATCTGCAATACTAGTAGAAGCTGTAAAAGAAGTAGATGCAATGGTTTTACCTTCCCTTGTAGGTGGCTGCTGAGAGTGCACTGGTTCTGAAGGAGGCATGAAATGTGAGAACTCATATGCTCTTGAAGCATGATTCACAATACCCTTTGCTATGATGCTCCCAGTAGAGATATCTATGGTCTCCACTGAGTCAGGACCAAATATCACTCACTTTGGAGATCCAGTATGGGTCATCTGATAGACAGATAACAGGTTTGAAGCTAGTGAGGGAACAAACAACACATCTTTGAACCTTCCATGTTCAAGTTCGATAGAGCCCTTCCCTTTGGTTTGGACTTTACTGTTATTGCCCATCTGAATACTAGGACCATCAAAGGAGTGAAAAGAAGATAATGATTCTATGGATGTATCCATATGGTTGGAAGCTCCAGAATCAATGAGGAAGGCAGGTGTTGATGTGCAGCGAGCTTTCAGTGCATGTCCTTTCCTTGGCTATTCTTCTTCTTCTTCTTCAGAGTCTTCCTTCCTTGTGCTAGCAGGTACAAAAATGTTGTGCCTTTTCAAAAGAAGAGCCATTTCATCAAGTTGTCTTCTCATACAGGAGCTTTTTGAATGGAATCCCCTTCCACAGTAAGGGCAGAGGACCTTGCCTTTGCCATTCTTCTTGCTTCTCTTCGAACCTGAAGGTTCTTTTGATTGTTCAAACTCATCTCTTTGCTTCCCTCTATCATTGGCTACCTTATCTCCTCTTGCAACAAGAGCTAGATCTTTGGGATATCGAATGATCCCCATTTGGATCAATTTATCATTCTCAGAAATAAGAGATTGAATGAAAGCATCAAGAGCGGGCATCTTCCAATTTGGAGTAGTGAGCCTTACTGTTTGGAAGGTGGATACAAAGACTAAGTAGTCTGAATTGAGCTTTGTGAGAATAGCAAGAATGATTTGATCTTCATCCTTCTTCACGTTTCATTGCTTCAACTGATATATCAGGTTCTTGAACTTTGAGAAGAATTCATTTAGAGATTCGAAGTATGATGGATTGAGAGTAATCAGATCATTTTCTAGCTGATGGATCCTCATCTCATCATGCTTATCAAATAAGGAAGCAAGCTTGTCCCAAACCTCCTTGGGAGTGTCCAAGTATTGGATGTGAAATCGAAGATCTACAGAGACTGAGGAGAGCATGAGTCCAATGGCTTCTTCAAGCCTATTCATGTACTTAGCTTTGTCTTTATCTGATTCTGGCTCTCCCTCTATTTCTTCAATGAGTCTGAAGAGATGCTTGGTGCGGAGCAATATTCTCATGTCATCCTTCCACATGTGATAGTTGAAGGGAGTGAGGTGCTTCATTGGATGAGCCATTTTTGAATGTAATAAGAAAGACTAAGCTGCTGTAGCAAATGAAATGAGAAGTACAGGCTGCTTGTAGCGAATCCTGCAAGAAAAGCTGATAACCTGTCACACAATCAAACAAACAAAGTGATCCGGTTGGAGATCTGAGGAGGAGAGGAGTCTTTTCCACTGAGGCTCTGATACCATGTAAATTTAAGCATATAGATCTGTATACAAAAACAAAACTCACAAAGAATATCTCACAATTTACTCAACAATTGAAGAATGAAACAGTGCAAAAGGCTTGCAGCTATGAATGCTTTCATTAATAAAAAAAGTAATTCAGATGATAATTACAATAATGTAAAATGGATTTAATAGCCACAAGCAATTCGAATCCACATGAGGAAGTTCGAATTGATGACTCTACTTGACTGTAGGTAACCAAGAGATTGTCTAAATCACTATTGGAGGACCCAGTAGTTAACTGTCCTTGTCTAAATCATAACCGGAGTTCTAAAACATAACCAAGTGTTACATTTAGTATTAAATAATGGTTAACTGACTGTGGTAGGTGAGAAATTATCGCCACATGTGTGCAATTAATTAAACCATTATTTAACTGAATGTAGAGAGCTAGAACTGAAAGTAACTGACTCCTAACTTGGCTTGACTAGTCATTAACTGAAGTGAACTGACCTTGGTTGGTTTTGGCACTCCCAGTTGCTTCCTAAATTGTAGGGACTGATCTAGGAGACTCCTAAACTTATGCAATTAGGTGCAATAAGTGGCAGTGAGCCTCAATTAGTGTTCCCCACACTTTGGTAACTGAAACATGTGCCCCAATTAGGTCAAGTTTAACCAATGGTGCTAATGACTATAAATAGACTAGATTGACTCCCGATTTAGACATGACTCATAATTTATACATATGACCAAATTTGGACAAGGGAGGATTAATAATCCTAACAATCTCCCACTTTGAATTCCTTGTTTCCAGCTTTATGCTTATCAAACCAATGTTTCACTACTTCCTGTTGATGCTTAAATCGTTCTTTGGCTTTTGAACTAGACTCTTCCGACTTCAAAACATTATAGATTCTAATCTGTAGGATTTCGTTATCGGTACCTCTAGATTCCTGATCTATTATGGAAAATGGTAATAAAATGTTGGGAGGAAGAATAGCTTCTTTTCTGTAAACAAGAGTGTATGGTGACACACCTAAGGAATTCTTGGGTGTGACTCTATCAGCCCTAAGAGCATTAGGTAACGCTAAGTGCCAACTTCTCTGATTTTGTATCATGATTTTCTTTAGAATTCTAATCAAATTATTATTTGTAGATTCTTCCAAACCATTTCCTTGTGGGTAATAGAATCTTATGGGCTGTTGTATCTCTGAAAAAATGACCTCTAGCAGGCCCATCATGTAATTCTGTTATGACCTTCTTTGCATCTTCTTGCTCTAAGCATCTAAGAAAAACACCATCCTAATTCTTTCTGAATAATACTCCATCAATGATATGATATGAGGATGATTTTATACATAATGCTCTTCGTTGTTTAGAATTCCAATGTTCCGGAAAATATCCTTCTTGAAGGTAATGAACTAGGTCCTGGTACCAGGAATCTGGAGCTATGAATAGAGGACATACATCCACCATATGTAATTCAGCTTCATTGTCCCAATTGTTTTCTTCATTGTCTTTACCTTCAGCTATTA
The DNA here is from genome assembly GCA_001517045.1 of Pseudotsuga menziesii. Classification (NCBI taxonomy): domain Eukaryota; kingdom Viridiplantae; phylum Streptophyta; class Pinopsida; order Pinales; family Pinaceae; genus Pseudotsuga; species Pseudotsuga menziesii. The sequence continues at coordinate 14,547 of LPNX010991067.1, read as the reverse complement.
GTTTGCACAATTCTTGCCCTTTTACTATGGATGTTACTTTGAACTCAAGATCATATTCTTGTAAAGTTGTTACACAATTGCCTCTTCTTTCTCCTAACTCCTTTTGTATGAAAAGAGATCTTACAGCTGGGTGTGGAACTATTACCTTAGTACGGTTCTTAAGTATGTATGGCCTGAATTGCTTTACCGCTTTAAAAAATGCATAATCTTTTTTATCAATAGCTGGATAATTCAATTCATCTCTCTGTAGACCAGTGCTCATAAATGATATGGGGTACTCATCTCCCCCATCCTCCTTCTTTGTAAGCACAGCTGCCAATGAATCATTGGATGCAAAAGTGTACATGATAAAATATTTTTCGAAATTCAGACTTTTGAGTGATGGTGCATGAGCAATAGATGTTTTTATATTACTGAATGCGTTCTTTTCCCCATCATTCCATTTAAATTGTACACTTTGTTTAACCATCTGCTGCAAAGGTTTGACAATTTGAGCAAAATCTGGTACAAACCTTTGCACAAAATTAATTGTCCCCATGAATGATTGCATACCTTATTTGTTATGGAATGGATTTGTTCTATGGATTTAATCCTTTTTCGATCTATGGATATCCCTTTCTTAGAAACAACGTGACCCAGTAGCTTTCCTTCTATGATTGCAAACATGCATTTCTTAAGATTCAGTGAAATACCATATCTTCGACAACGCTCAAAAATTTGTCTCAGATGGAATGCATGTTCCTCTCTCTTTTTTTAAAATATTGTGACATCATCAAGATATATGATAACACTACGGCCAATCAAACCGCTGAAAGATATATCCATGGCCATATGGAAAGTAGCTCCAGCATTTATGAGTCCAAAGGGCATTCTCCTATAAGCAAAAGTTCCCCACTTGGTTCTAAATGTGGTTTTTAGCTTGTCCTCTTCAGCTACTAATACTTGATTGTAGCTAGAGAATCCATCTAATAATGAAAATAATTCAGAACCTGAAACCATCTACAATATTTGCTCCATGGGTGGACTGGATAGTTATCTTTATCCGACGGACGATTGAGGTTTCTGAAATCTACACAAAGCCTCATTTCTCCTGATTTTTTTCTTACTGGCACCAAATTCGAAACCCATTCCGAGTGTCTGACTTTGAATATAATTTTAGTATCCAACAATTTTTTCACTTCACTCTAAATCAAAGGTTCCAGCTTTGGATGCATCTTCCTTAAAGGCTGTTGGTAAGGCTTGACTCCAGCTTTAATCGGGATGACATGTTGTATAATTTTTGTGTCGTATGTTTTAAGCTCCTCGTATGTCTAGGAAAACACATATTTGTATTGTTTGAATAGACTAATCAACTTACCCCTCTCGCCCGAAGAACAACACTTTCCCAAATTTAGATATCTAGGTTTAGCTTCAGTCCCCAAATTTATTATCTCAAATTGCAAGGATGAGCTATGAGTCTTGACATTCGCTGGCTTTCTGAATTTGTTGCTTATGTCAAACATTCGTTCCAAGGTTATGACTCCCTTAAGAATAAAGTTCCCAAATTTTAATTTTTCTTGATGTTCTTCATCATCTATTATTGCTCCTTTAAAAGTCTCATCATTCATCAAGCATTCCAAAATTTGTTGATCATCTTCAAAAACCCGTAGATTGGTGATCATATCTAGAACAGAAGGCCTGAAAAGTAATTCAATAGAGAATCTATTATTAGAAGGTACGAGCCTTGTAGCTGAGGTAGCTAATAAATCAACTGCTACATTCTTTAATCTAGGAATGGATACAATATTGAATGCATGAAAGTTTATAAGCAAATCCCAAACTTCATTTTGATATGCTTTTAAATGTGGTGAAATGCAGTGTATCTTATTTCGAATTTGCTTAACAACAATTTCAGAGTCTCCATATACTTTCATATTTTTTGCTTTTAGTTCTATTGCCTTTTTCAATCCCTGAACTAGTGTTTCATACTCGGCTGTATTAACTAGTGCTTCATACTCAGCTGTATTATTTGTACATTAGAACTCTAATCTATAAGAAAGAAAATGTTTATTTTTTCTTGAATCAATCAGGACACAGCTAGCTCATGATCCTTCCAATGTTTTAGATCCATCAAAATAAAGGGCCCAAAAAATATCTACATCTACTGAACTTGAAAAAGAAACTACATCTGAAACTAAATCTACTATTTTACAGTTAATCAAATTATCCTGTGAAAATTGAAGGAGATCGGGCTGGGTGTCAGGTGTACTATTGGCTTCTTCAACTTGGTAATTTCTCGGTTCCAATTTAATGAAGTAATTCCCAAACACAGATTTTACTGGCTTGTTCTTTCCCTCTAATTGAGTAACATTGTATTCCATTTGAGGCTCTCTTACTACTTTTATCTGATTGGAACTTCCCTTATGAGGCAACCATACATGTGACCAATCTGATGCAAAATATCCATCGAGCCTTTCCGACCAGTCTCGACTCAAAACAAGTCCATAAGCATCATGTATGTCTGCTGCTACAATGTCAATATACTGACATACCCTCTCATTTGCAGATAAGAGAATTAGAACATCTTCCATTTCCCCTATTACTTTCACAGCTGTCCCATCTAACTGAAGAACCTGCCAAGTAGATGGTTTAGGTTATCGATTGATTTTCTTGCATACTGACAGTGGCATAACATTCACTAGTGGTCCTAAGTCCACTAAACAGCTGTGCACACTATAGTTGAAAATCTCAAAAGTTAGGAGAAATGCCAGGGTTTTTTACTTAGACTTACCTCCCACACTTGCTTCACTAATTTCTTCTTCAGGTTGGTTGTCAGTGGGAAGCTCTTCTTCTGGTACATCAAGTGCTTTTAAAAATTTCTCTTTCTGCTGAGGTACATTACACATTTCAAACAATGAGGTATTTTCCTTAGCCTTTTTAATGTCTTCCACAATATAATACCCCATGTCAGGTTATTTGAGATTCTTCTTGACATTATCAATATTGTCTTCAACAGGCTTAACAGACATGTTAAATTTCTTTGGATTTTGACTTGAAATGGTAAATTCAAGTATTTTAACAGTTGCAGTGTTATTTTGTACCTTCTTCATATTTTATTGAAGTTTCTTGATCTTCAGAAGTACTAAATTGTCTTCTTTTAACAAACTCTGACTTCCTGTTGTCACATGTGTTTCTGATGTTTCCTCTTGTTTAAGAGAATCCTCCTCTTCTGTATCAAACATTGAGACACAATCCCATAAAACCAGAGTATCCTCGTCTTGCTTTTCTGTGGATTGATTTTCCTTTTCTTCCTCCTTATCAGTTTCTATTAATTTGGAGTCCAATAACTGATTCATTACCAACATCATAGAATTTATCCATTGGGGGCAATTATTCTCAGAATGAGGCTGCTGATGAAAGGTGCAAAAATTATCCATGCCTACATCAGTTAAATTCGTTGCTACGAGACTGTGTGGAGGAGGCTTAGGTTGACTGTTGTCTTCCCTTTTCTTATAATAAGGCGTATATGATTTATGAGCTTCTTTTTCCTTCTCTAAATCTATCACTCTGTTGGATAATTTTTGCATCATCTTCAACATCCCTTCAAAATCCTATGACCGCTCATCCTTAGGCTTAGTCAGTAATAAAGGTTTCTTACTTCCAAAATCCTTTCTTCCCACTGTGCCGGAAAATTTTCTATGCTTTCCATCTCAGCCTCCACCTTCTCAGCTTCTTCATAAGTTTCTGCTAATGTAGGTTTGACTGATATCTTGGCAAACATGGCCAAGTCAGGACCTAGAGCTGAAGTATAGTATTCAATTAGAGATTTTTCAGATGGATTATCAGCTATAGTATTTTTTTTAGATAAGCAGCAAATATTTGAGTGAAATTATGCACTTTTTCCTTTCTTTCTTTCTTTAAAGTGCATAACCAATTCATTAAAGATGCATGAGTTTTCTGGACTCCATGTTTACTTCTAAATATTCTCTTAAATGTGTCCCAGTCTATGATTGAATTTGCAAGAAGGGGAAAATACCAAGAAGCTGCTATTCCTTTCAGGGTGTTTGGAAACAATATACAAACCACATATGCATGATCTCCTGCTTGTAGTCCTTCTATAGCCAAGTAAAAAAATTTCAAATGATCATCTACCAGAATTTTTTCACTTGGGTCAAACTTAGGCAACATTTTGTCAAAAGCTTGAGCCAAATCATGCAAGGGGGGTGTCAGGTTTAAAGGTGACCTAGCCTTCCAAGCAGGCGGTGGAGGTGGTGGGTTTGCATTTGCATTAGCCATAATTTTGAGTGGAGAATAAGTTTGTGACTGAACAGGGGTATGGAAAGGTGAACAGTAAGGTGAACCTAGGTCCAATCGATTCAAAGGTTGGTCAACTTCTCATAAGGCTGCTTCTACCAGTTCTTCAATATCTTCTACCAACACGAAGTCTTATAACTTAGGGCAATATTTCTTCTGATATTCTCTTCTGGGTAAGACAGGAATAATCAGTAATCCTTTGATCTTCTTTGAATATTCCCTCGTAATTCTTCTTAGATCATCAACTACTTCATTATCGACAAGATAAATATACCCTCTATCTTCAGGGGTTGTATTGTGAAAGAAACTGCTTTCAGAACTGTCAGAGGTGGAGTAATTTTGAGAAAATAGGTTTCCTCGGCCATCCATGCACTGGAGGCCCTCCTTCTAGCGCCAAAAACTATTGAGGCCTGGAAAATCACAGGTAACAAAAGTTAGGGATTCTCCCCAAGAAATGTTCCCAAATAGCCCATTACTGTTTAGTATGGGGAATCCGTCCGGTTTACAGTCCAGCTACCGTAGGTCAAGTAACAAATTAAAAGGTTTTACTAGTTACGGCCCGGTCCACCATATATATTTTTAGGTTTTTGTGTTTAAGTTATGCTGTGCAAGTTCCTATCTAAAAATTCAATTTTGATAGAGATAATGAGGAGTGTCACAATGTGATGCACAGGTTCTTACCTCTCGTCTTACCTCTCTTGGATCTAAATCACAAACAACTAGAAAATAAATACAACTAGCTAACCTATCCCTAGGGAGAAAAAATTATCAGTTATCAATGAGTAATGTATTTCTATGCATGTATTAAGAAAAATTACAGATAGTTGTTACTTATTTTAGAACACATGAACATTAAGAGAAATATGAACAACAAGATAGCTTATTGTTTATGACAACCTTCATTACTTACAGTCGAAATTTCATAGAATAAACTATAAGACATTCATAATATAAACAAAAATGCAATGAGTTAGAACGATCTCACAGTTAACGGACATAATTTGAAAACGAAATAGTTCACATTCAACTGATCCATAGCAAAGCATTTGAAACATTCCACCAAACTTTCTCCAACAAAAAATTGTAATTCTTTATTGCAAAAGGAAGTAGTTCTTCTTACAATATACTCTCAAAAATTGCTTGGGAAAGAAGTCCCTCTACATCTAAACTCTCCTATATTTATACAAAAAAGAAAATCCTTTGGGCTGCCCCCAAATGAATTTTGGGCTTCCCCAACCTTTCAATCCCAAAATTTTGTCTTGTAGTAAGTGCTCATAATTTATACAATATATTACATTTTAAATCAAAATTTAATAGAACACTTTATGAAGAGTGGCCTGCTTGGTCACTTGTGAACTTTTTCCATGCCTGGGCCCTTGCTGCTATGCCTTCAAAATCGAAGGGTTCAAGAAAACGGATATTTATCTCATACTTAGCAGCCTGATTCTTGACTACTTCTATTCTCGTTGGACTCACGAGCAATTGTTCTTCTAGTAAGTGGATACTTACGGCTTCCTGAGCCACTGCATTCTTTAGAATCTGTTCATCTAGATCTTTGACTTGTTGGATCTCCTGCTTGTCTTCCTGGTACCTGTTCTGTAGATGTTCTATGAACAACTCATGTTCTGGCATCGGCTCCAATCTTTTTTCTGCAAAAACCTAGCATCCATTGTATGTGATTAGCACTCTTCTGCAGTATTCCGCGCATGCTCCTCTCCTTTTCTTTACAGTTTTCTTGAATTATTCCGCAGTGTTGATTACAAACTCCAACAAATCATAATCCTTCTTTTAAATGCTGTTGATCTTTAACTGGTAACTCTGTAGGGGGTTCCTCATTTGCTTCTATAAACGCTATTATTCCCGTCAGAACTTCCAGAATCTCTTGAGATATGTCCAAAAAATGAGACGTAGTATCCAAAATCTCTTCTAATCTGCTATCTATTTGCAAAATCTTACATCTTTCTTCCTCAACACACATTTGTAAATGGTGTATTTTCCTTCTCTGAGTGAGAACATGTTTTTTTAAAGGTTGGAAATATGTCTTCTGTTCTATAACATCCTTCAGTGATGTTGTCAACGAAGCATTCTGTTCCTCCAAAACTATTGCCTACATTTGATATTGTTTCTCTTTTTCTTCAGTGGCAGCCTTCTCTGATTCTAATTCAATGACGTTGTTCTGCAACTGGACCTTCTCTGCACTTAGAATTTTGACACCTGAAGGTCATTTTTCTCAGCTTTTAGCACTTGATGCTCTAGCTATAGCCTTTGTAATTATGCTAAGTTGTTATGAGCATCCTTTTATGTTTTCTCTACAAAAAATTATAAAGCCATTTTATTTTCCTGGAGATTCTGGAGTTCTCTCTTTGAAGTCCTCACTTCATTCTGCATGTCCTCATATTTCCTCTTCAACTTATCACCTTCATTCCTCTCTTTCTTCAATGTTTCTTTTAACTGAGTTGCATTCTTTCTTGATTGTTCAAGATCCATCATCATCCTATCTACATTATCTTCAATAGCTTGGGTTAACACCGCCCCAGCTCTTGTTGTCAATCTTGGATCTGCATATATCCCATACACCAAAGTCTTGTTAGTTATCATTTTTCCTGATTGTCCTCCTATTTCAACATTTTTCTTAGTCCTTTTAACAATCCTTTTCTTTTCCTTGTCACAAAAAATGGTGCTAAAATCAGGGACCTCTTCAACTTTGTTCTGCATGAAAGGGATAAAATTCATTCCAAAAAACACAGCTTGCTCTTGAGTCCTGCCAGAAGTTGCAGCAGGCTCCTGGGGATCAGGAATATCTTGTCCATGTTCTTGATTTGTATGATCATGTATGCCCTGTGTATCCATTTGTTCAGTAGTCTATTGGTGTGTTTGAGATCCAGTTAATCTCAGACCTTCACTTTCTTCTTTTCTTTTCTTTATCTCTGCTTCTTCCTTTCTCTTTCTCTCCTCCTCTTCTTTCTTTGCTACTTCCTCTAGAGATTTCTTTCTTTCTGCTTCTTCATTTTTCATCCAACTCTCTACCTCTTGTGCTAGCCTTCTAGCATCTTCTTCTCTCTTTCTGACCTTTTCTTCTTTAGTTGTCTTAGTCTTCTGTACAGTTTTTCCTTTTCCACCCATAGTAGTGATCTTCTTGTTTAAATCTCTTCTTTAAGGCAGTCATATTCTTTGCACTCCTGAACGTTTCTTCATCCTTGTCCTAGAAGTTAGTATACTAAAAATGAATGTTTGCCTCTTTGCAGTGTTCTGCTACCTTATTCCAAGAGTCATTCCTGTGAAAGTTCATCTCACCAAAATGGAAGTGCTCCAGCTCCTGCACAAATTCCACAGTCTGTTTTACCTTTGAGAACTTATAACTCCCTAGCCAGAAAGGTATGGGAGGAAATGCGTCCTTTTTATGCTCGAACAAAAAACTCCCCACACCATCAAGATATACCTTCCTGACTACCTCTCTATGTAGTACCTAATTAGTGGCATATTTAGGGAGTAGAGAACGTTTGCTGGAACCCCCATACATTCTGATATACATACCTTCCTCAGTTAAATAGTAGTCTCCATATTCCTTAATGACCTTGAATGCCTCTTCGGACATGCAATTGCATTTGGTCAAGAAAATTAGAGTGTACAATGGAATGATGAAGTGTTCACATATTTCTCTGTAGTAGCCATGGTATTTGTGTGCCCAAAATAATTTATATGCAGTATATACCAGGGTCTCCTCCCTATCCCAATTACACCTCAAGGCTGGAAATGGTTGGGTACATAGTATACAATCAACTAAGATAGAGCTCATGTAGAACTCTGACTTCTTCTATGACACCCCTCCTCAAGCTGAAGATATGCATGCTGAGAGGATATTGAACGCTATTTTTTCCCAATTGAATATGGTTCCTTGAATGGTCACATAAAAAATAATTGGTATCCATCCCAATTTGAAGCTTTTTGTGTGAGCTCTCCCATAAATTCTATTCATCATCAATGCTATAGATCTATAAGGGGTACGGAGAGTGGATGTATCATATTCTCCTAATGGCCTGGTTTGAAATTTCTTCCATGGTATCATCATTCTTTTTACTGTTTCTACGAGGTCCAAATCTATCTCTTTCAACTAGCTTTGTCAAAACCCCAAAATTTTCAAAAAAATTAAAACTTTTAAAATGGCATAATATATGTTAATACAATCGTTAAATACTGATTAGTTAATGCTATTAATTTTGTAACTGTATGATCTTTACTTGTTTGGAATGCTAGTTGAGTTTCTCTTCAGTTTTCTGAATGTTCTCTGTTTGCAACAGCAAGGGGATATGCTACGTTAAACTGGGCTTACTTAGCTGTTAAGCTAACGCACACAGTTTTCCTTTCTCTTACAGATCTTCAGGTAAAGTTTTGGGATTGCTGCTAATAGATCATTCTAAAGTAAATAAATCATATGCTGTTACCAAGTTCATTCAGTAGAGAACTATATAAATAGATCGCATGTTAACCATACTATTCAACTTC
>LPNX010991053.1:0-40208 GCA_001517045.1 Pseudotsuga menziesii | reverse complement strand
TATATGTATGTATGTATGTACATGCATATGTATATATACATGTATATATATTGACAAGTCTGATGTGTGTTGGGGTTCATTGTTTAGGATCCATGTGAAGAAAGATGAGACTGTGATGGCCAATGTCGCTATTGATCAAACCTATAATCCCACCCACAACTAAGTGGATAAATGCGATAATCTGAGTGATCTTGATGGGAGCAACTGCTTGGATGACATGCTTGTGTCCTTCCCCTTTCTGCAGTTGACCATTTTTATTTATTTAAAAGTGTAAATTGGAATCGTTGTGAATTCAAAGAGAATGAGGGTGCAGTTTTTCTCGACTCATTATTCAAATGGGAGTGAATTTTATTGAAGAGAATCGATCATAGATCTAAAGGTTGTGTTGATCTCAGTCAATCGAGGAATTAAAAAAACATAGTGTAATTTGGTTCATTTTGGTGGGAGGTTTAAGCGATAGAGATTCAATATATATTGAACCTATATATTTAAATATGCATGTGTATTGATGATCTTGAGTATTTCATGCAAAAAATGAAACCCTTTAAGCTACATGAAAACACTCGAAATACTGGTTGACAACAACATCTAACAAAACCTACTGCAAATAGCCCGCACGAGTGTGGCTCATTGGCGGTTCATTTGTTATGAAGTCACTTGTTGTAAATTGGAGGTCATGAATTCAAATCCCGCTCGGATTTACCTGTGTCCCATGTCTTGCGGTGGGTGTGGGGCACATAGGGGTATAGTGGTAGCAGGAATGGATCCCTAGACCCCGTGTCACGTGAGTACTAGCCCAACTCCAGTTGTTGATTCCGCTAGTTACCAAAAAAAAAAAAAAAAAAAACCAACCTACTGCAAACAAATCAACACCTATTCAACTGCTATGTTGAATATATCCATTTTGAAAGAATTACATACCACCATGATAACATTTTCAGTTCTTCCATTCAACAGGCCAAGGCGAAAGAAGAAAGAATTCCCCTGTTCATTCCTCGTTTTAATTTCGTGCAATAGAATTCCATTCACTTATTTAATGTGTATCTTGTATATACTGCTAGACGTGATTGAGACTGACACACCTAAAATTTATGAAAACAGTCACATTGATAGAAGGCAATAAGAAGTAATTTTTAGGGGGCTTCTTATCTATTGTCGAACTTCTTTGAAATTGAGAGCTTGTAGATAACTTGTTGTCCCTTCCATTTGTTATTCAAGTTATTCATTCCAATTACTACTGCATTCTACCATGAACAAAACACACACAATAAATTGAGTCAGGGTATCCCTTGTTACACGGTGACTTCTTCTCTACAATAGCATGGGATATTTTTATACTATCAATCATTTTTTTTCTAGGCTCATACCCAACCATGACATGGAGTAAAGAAACTGCTTGCAACCCTTCATGTGAATAAGATCATGCATTACATATTAAAAATTTATATCTCCTAACTTAGAGTGATTCTTTTGTATGGCGAGTTAAGCAACTTTCGTAACCTTTTAATAGAACATGAATGATTCCCTTGTAACATTTTTTTACTGAGGGTATCTAGATATGCAACTGCTTCATCCAATCCCTCATAAAAAATTGCAACTGCTTTATTCAATCTAGTAGTCACGTCTCTGAATTTATGGCTAGAGAGAATCCATCAATCTAGTAGTTCTAGGATATTTTCTAAACAATCCAAAAAGAGAGTTCCAACGATCCAACCCAACGGATGGGTAGTTTTCCAATTGACGTTACTAAATTAGACATCTTCCCAGGTCCTTACGGTATCTTACCAGGTCCTTATAGTATCTTACTAGGATACCGTTGCCCCTCATTTTAGTCGCATTGCACGTTTAGTCTCCTAGGTTTACTTTCTTTATTTTTCCATTTCAATTCACATCATGCAATTCCATGCTTTATCTAATGCATGGTTTGAACCATGAAATCATAATGAATCTACAACGTTCACTGGTGGGGCTTTGACCCTGAGATCCTCATAAGGAAGTATTACATAACTACAATTACATATTTGTGCTTTTCGTTACAACAAGGTAGGGTGAAGAGGGGTATTACAACAAACCTGTTTTTTGGATCATTAATTCGTAATTCCTATAGATTTCATAGGGGAAAACAAATATTTTTCTGTCGTTTGAAATGGAACTTGATAGACAAGGAAGAACAAAAGATTTCAAATGTCGTTAAAACAAGTTGTATTAAATCTAGTTTTGAACCATGGGATAAAGTTAATGGAAGTAGTGTAGACGATGGTAATTATGATTATTTAGAGGATGAGACACTTGGAGAAGAAACACACATATAATGCAATGATTTTTAATGGTGTTATCATATATCCATGCCCTTTCTCTATAGTTTATCCATCTTTAGAATCAATCTATTTATCAAGTATTTTAAGGTTTAAGGATGTGTAAAGAATTGAAATGGGTCCACTACATAGTATGTTACAGAAACAAAAGACATAAACCTACTAATTCCTAAAGAAAAAACAAAAAAAATTATACAGATTTAGATCTATTCCACAATATTAAGAAAAATGCTACTACATTTATGCAATGTAGACTTGACTTCTCTCCCAAGGTTATACATAGTAGCTAGTATTGTTATTAGAAAACTTTGGCTTAAGTAATGGTTTATTGAGTCAACCTAATTTGCAAAATTAAAGTTTGACCCAAACGAAAAATAAAATAAAAAAGAGGCAAATGAACCACTATACCTAATAGAAAAACCATCCTAGGTTAGTCTTAAAAAATAAGATTCACTCAAAATGACCAAGAAGAAGCTACATAAACTAGATGTATGTCCAAAGAGGAATGCACAAAGGGAGATGGTCAACCATATTGCCAACAAAACAATAGAGATGAAGACAACTCAATTTCTAGTCAAATGTTAACATAGGTAGGATTGAGAGTAAAATAGATGGAAGTGTGCATTAAAATTTAAAGGTGGACAACCAAGTGATATGCATGTATGTCATTACGTCAAGAATGTTTTGATAAAGACCCACTTATGTGAGCAATATTATAATTTTATTATTTCATGACACAATGGGAAAATAAGATTTGGTTATCTTTGCGGCTTCTACTTTTAATTATGTCTAATGGATTTTGAAAGTTTTATTGGATGCTGACTAGGAATTTACCCAAGATCCAAACAATGGCAGCAATAAAATTCTACAACTAACGATCAAATATAAATTTTGCATGATAAGGTTGTTCTGTCATTGTAATCTATTCATTATGTGAGGAAAAGCAAGATTCAACTTAAGGGTTGGTGTTCTACCAGTGAACTTGTGAACTGAAACTAATATTAAATATCATTAATAAGGCTCTTTTTGTTGTCAGGGCTGCTTAACTATCAAAGGTGGTAGCAGGACTAGTTATAGGTGTTGCTAACAAGATTATGAGTTTTTCTAACAAGAATTACACAACAAATTAAGCCTATGATTATATAGATGGTCAACTTCTATTCAATGGCATGGCCCTTTATGAATAGTAGAAAGCACACTAGCCTCTCCATGGAATCCATTTATTACTAATGCGACATCATTAAGATTCTCCCTTCAAACTTCATTAGCAATTGGGAATTACTTGAGTTGTGAATTGATATATGGTTAATATGATAATAAAAATAAATAGTTATGTGTTTCTATGAATTTTTGATAATAAAAAAAGACCTTAACCCTAGGATAGAGGTTATTTCCTATTATGATTATAAAAAGGTCTTATTTTATTTTTAGGACTTAAACTTGTTCTAGACATAATGTGACATGTATTAATATACTCTTGTTGAGAAACACATTCCAACATAATGTTGCTAGATAAGTTTGTCATAATTAAGCAGGAAAATTGTTCTTGAGATTACAGAAGAAAATGATTATTAATAGAAAGAAAATATGTGCATTCTATAACTGTATAATTTTAAGACATTAAATGCTACTATTGGATCTAAGAAAACCCGAGAAAGCCCTTAATATGAGGAGGAAAACTACCTAAAAATAGGTAATCACAAATATTTATTACTTATTATAAATACCAAAACATGAATAAAATATGGAAAAGTTGAGCCATATGGATTCAATTTTTAATATTCTCCGAGTCACTTAACTTATTATTTCAATGTTTTGCGAAAAAAAGATTTACATAATATACTAGTTATAAAGCTTAATATAATCCCCTAATAGATAAATTATGGAAATATTCGACCTTCTTATTATTTGGGTCATTTGACCCCTTTGAAAAAAATGCAAAGTAATTATAAAACAAATATAGAACCTCGCAATTATTTATTACATACTATCGGTAAGCAAATTCAAATTCAGGGCCAAAATAAACTTTAAAGAGAGATTACAATATTTTTATAACAATTAACAAATTAAGAAGAGTTTATATGATAAACATTTTAAAATAGGTTGGATAGATCTCTTCCACCATACAGGAAAAACAATATATAATCGTGGTTGAATCGATAAGTTTATCCATAATTATAAAGACATTGTCACCAACTTTTACCCATAATTATAAAGACATTGTCACCAACTTTCTTTGCAATGGAAACATTTATTGAAGGAGTTTTGACAACTAATTTTATTAATGTAATAAACAAACAAGAGTTCTATATACATTTCTGTTCTATTGGCCCAGGATAAATCTAGTATTTTTAATAGCATAATTAATTCAATTTGAATAATAACTTAACATCATATCTATGTTTGTTTTTTCTTAGAATGAATATAATATAATAAAAGTTTCTTTTTGTTTTTTATTAAAATAAGAATTAAATGGTTTTATTAATTATATTTTCTTAAAAATTGAAAAACTAGTATTTATTATTTATAATTGAAGTGATTTGTAATAGATTTTACAATGAGGGAACAAAGATTTGGTGAAAGAAATTATTATTGTACTGTGACAGAATAAACCAATTTTCATTTATCTCACAATTTATACCTAGAAGTTAGGAAATTGTGTCAATTTAACTTGGTATGTTAATGGGGATAAAAATTAGGTTAATCCTCAATTGTTTATTTTGTTAATATCTCATCAGTGCCCTAACATTCTGACATTAAAAAAAATCTCAAATATGAGGAGTAAAGTTGAGATTGAATCAAGACATTTCAGAAAAATCCATTTAGATATGTCCAAAGTCATTTATGGTATATAAAGTAAGTTTTACTTTACTTTAAGAATTACTTTAATTAGAATGTAATTATGTTCGTGATTATTGTTTTGACCAAATTTTCTAACAAGTTTTTTTGTGGTTTTAAGTAGAGGATTTAGGTTTATTTAGATGTTTTACTATCGCTTATATATACATGGATTGAAAATTTAACTCTGTAAATCTATTTAAACATAGCATAAAACTGTTAGCAGTTTTAAATTTACACTTAACGGGATTGTAGAACATTGGCCAAAGTTAATAATACAAGAATTTGGCTAAGAATCATAAAAAAAGGTTGTTGAGTGACCGTTATCACATGGTCTCGAATAATGAGCTAAGTGGGTCGTTTAGTATGATGTTTAGTCATGTATATAATTCATACAATATACATTACTTAATAATTTTCATCCTTCTAGGTCATGTGATAAAATGATGCAAATACATTCCACCCATTTTAAAAATTTCCCTTTGGGTTAATCAAATAATAATGTGTAAAATCCAGCAGCTCTACAAGTGTGCTATAGGTATTGCCAACATCTATCCACTTATTATGGGTTTGGAATTCACTCGGAAAATCATGCTTTCACACATTTCAATAATATTATCTCATAAGGAGGCGCCCAAATTAGCCCCGATATCCTTCATGTATCCTTCATGTAGGGTTTCTTGAAGGTATAATAATATGTGATGCAATCTTCTTTCTCACAACAATTTTTATAGCACTCAAGCTTTGCCATAATATATTGCTTCTGAGTTAATTTAATGGCTAGCTCAACAACTTTTGTGATGTGTTTGTTTTCAGTATCACTTGCTATTGTAGGGCAATCCGTGCATTATCATTCTGCACAAAATTGATATCACCAATTCAAGAATTTTTTTTAGAAAATGTAAATAAAATTCAATGTCAAATTACAATTTAATATCAAACTCTTAACACAATAAAAAAAACTAGCAAAACTTTTACTTCTGGACAAGTTGAGAGGATATCTTTCAACATTAATTTTTTTTTGTTCTTCGAGGAATTGAATATTACTTGATACCCAACACCAATGGCTTCTAGATGCAATAATATTCCTATCTTGGTAGAAGATTATGAATCAAGTTTTGCGATTCTCCTCCAAGTTATGGTATTCTATGGTATGATTCAAAATATAATCATATGCTATATGCTATGAAAAACAGTCCTGTACAATATTATAATTACATTTTTCATAGCTTTGCATTGTCAAATGTCGGAAGAATCTTAAAAATAGTCTCAGAATGATCAATACATGTTATGCCCTCATTTGAACAAAACATTTAAGTGCCAAAAGGTTTGTATGGGCTTCTCTTGATAACCCCAACTAACTCCCTCGGATAGTCAAGCCCATGGTTTTCTACTGTATGAGTATACCTGCAAGACATTGTTGAGAAGAATCATAAAAGCATATTGAGTAAAAGAATCAAGTACATTTTCCTGCCATTAACCATTATGGATTGCCAACAAGGCAAAATAGCAATCAAGGGCTCAACAATCGAATAAAATGGTACAAGGAGCATCCGAGGAACAATATCATGTTTGGAAAGCAAATGACAAAAGTTTCCTGTCCAATTTTCATGGCCAATTGCTTCAACAAGTCCTACATCCCCCACTAAAGGACATCCAAATGTTATACAGAAAGGAGAGCTTTGCCTCAACCTCTTTCCTAGTACCCATAGTGTGTCCAAGGTTGCAACTGCCCCTCTTAAGGAATGACCACAAATTTGCACATGTTTGATCATGGAATGCATCAACACAATGTTAAAATAAGTGACTAAGTATTTCCTATTTTTATGAATCTAAGATCATTATGTACTGAAAGATAAATTAGTTTACATTTTCTTGGAAATATGTATTCTCCGTACTATGGAGGAAAGCCTTAAGAGCTCCCTGGTGGACAAGGGCTGGTTGATCATCATTACCCTTAGGAATGAATACTAGGATTAATGAGTAAATTTATGTTCATACCTTTACGACTAGAAAATACTAAAAATCAAACAACTTTCTTCTTCCAAATGGTGAGGATATGTATAATCCATTTTCAATAACACGAAATCTTCTTAGGACGTGCTGTGATAGCATTTGGGTATTGTTAGGTTCACTTTGAATCAAACATCGAGGCACTAATATTCTTCATCTCTATCGTTAAGAACATACTGAAGAATTTATTGCTCTATCGGATTATAGACATAATTGTAGACCTAAAACATGGACCAGTCATGGTTACATTCCATCATGTCATATAACTATATTCGAGACAATAAAGGGAAGAACAACTCCAAAAGAAGTAACCACTTTTTTTTCCAAAAAATTTAGCTAAGTTTCTTGGGTACGATATGTAGATTTTTTTTTGGAAAAATAAAAGGTTTTGTATGCTTTTATAGTCCAATGTATAAGAACTTTATGCTCATAGTAGATCGTATGATGTTTATGTTTTCTTGCACGCGGTATGATACTTATTTTCTAAGTGCTGGAGCATGTACATCGGTATCTATATTTTGATTCCTCATGGAATAGAAAAACAACAAATATCGCAACAAAATATAATTGACAAACAACATACACCTTGGGATTTTCAAGTTTTAACAACATATCTTAAGCAAACGAGTACCAAATCATAGATACCATTAAAAAAACAATTTCCATGGTTTTCATTTCTCCAAAATAATTTTTAAATAGACAATACAACCTGATCAACATTGGAACCCTAGTCAAGGAAGAAGGAAAGGAAAGATCTATGTTTCAAAACTTTTTAGATTATGTGAATAAAACTTGGCATATAAAGAACCGGGAATGCAACATGAATGACTATGGTGGGTAACAAGTCAAGAAAATAAATCCTTTTCTAATTAGCACACATATCACAATAATGATAATAGAGAAAATAATACACACTATAAACAAAGAAAATAATACACACTACAAACAATACAGACAGACAAGATAAAACGAACTTATAAATGATGGTGAACATAGAGGCAAAATTGAAAATATGCTCGATTACTGCATAGCCCCTTAATAGAATCCATTACAATTGAGTTCAGTGGTATTGGACAATAGCAATAAATTAAGGCAATTCAGAGAAACCAGTAAATATTCTGTTGTTGATCATTTAACATACAATGGTTTCCTATTATAAAAAAATTATCATGTATGGACCTCAAACAAACTAACATATGGAAAATGAGGTAAGTGGTAGATGAGGTTTGGTTGGGTAATGGATGGATGGGGTCTTAGTGGTTGCAGGGCACTTGATTTTACATGGGATGATTCTAGGATAAGGGTAAAGGGGAGGGAAGGCAGAGGAGGTAGCTAGAATTTGGTAAGCCATTGGATCATATGACAGGACATAAAGGAGCACACGAGGGCCCTATGACACATGGATATGGTTATGGAAGTGTGGAAGGGATGTTTTAGTATATACCTAGTTAAATATTGTTGTTTTTTCATTGGCTTGTTTTGACCAATTTTCATTGGCCATACATTTTGGATTATGCATGCATTTTCTTGATATATATGACAACTATTTCTTTAATTTTCAATATAATTTTATTAGGAATAAGAAGTATTTAACTTATGTGAAAACATTTTAATGGAAATATGTCAAGTTACTATTTACTTTACAATGAATAATGTTTTGGCTTGAAAGTCAATGTATACATAAAAAATTTATAAATTGTTTTATAGGGAATTTCCTTAACTTACTTTTCAATCTCCAACAATTTGGTTGAAACTATATATAAATAGTTTGACACTATATTAATGTTTTATGTTAAACATATATAGATATAAAAATATAAATAGATATATTTCATGTGTTATTTGGAAGTTGGAAGTAATGGTTGAATATATAAATTTAAAATTTATTAAAGTTATGAAACTAAATACATTGAATTTCAATTTAATAGTGAAGAATAAATAATTCTTTATTATTAATTAAGATTTATTTTTTATAAAAATTTTATCAACACTTTAAAATTAAAAAACCCAAAAATTTTAAACATACATAATATTAAAGTTCATCTTCATATTAATTCTAATTTTTATAAGAAAAACAATTTAGATAAAAATTGTCTTTACAATGGGTTAGAGAATTATATTTCTAGCCTAAGAAATGACGGTACTATCTTTTTAATGGGTGACTTTAATGCTCGAACTTCAAGCAACCAAGCTATTCCTCTAAGCAATCATTCCAACCCTAATCCTCTTTGGTTAGACGAAGACCTTACTCTAGTTGACATATACAAAAGAAGCTCTGAAGATCTAGGGGAAAATTTGTTTGGGTCTGAGCTAGTCAAGCTCTATAGTGCTCAAGATCTCATAATTTGCAACGGTTTAAAGAAGTGGCCCAATTCTAGCCAGATGACCTGTATCCATGGGCTTGGTAGCAGCGTGGTAGACTATGTTATTTTCGATATCCCTTTATACATCTTAAATGACCACGAGCCTGACTCGGATCATAGACCTTTAACTATAACTCTCAATTTTGCCATGAATAGAGATCCCATAGAGGATAATCCACATAGCCAAAAAAACTTGATCTTTGGTAGAATAAAAATGATATTTTTCTAAATGATTAAAAATTAATTTGCTTCCCTTATCAAGTATAGACAACATAGAAGACCTCTATCATAATTTTACTACAACGCTCTCATATTATATTAACAAGTTCTCAATTGAAGTTTCAAGTAATAAAAGAAATAGCAAAACCAACACTTGGTATGATAAAGATTGCAAAAGTGAGATGAGAGAAATTAAGGAAGCTCTTGATGAGTCTCTTAAAATTAACAAAATAAATATATACAAAGCCCTAACTAAAAGGAAAAAAAATGCAATATATTCATAAAAGACAAGAAAATCTCTTACACCTCTCCAAGGTGGCTCCTAAGAAATTATGGAGGCAGATTTTAACTAGAAAAACTAAAGATAATAATAGAATTGCTTTTCCTGATTGGAATTCCTATCTTAAAAAGATTTATGAATCCCCAAATGTCATAGATAACTTTGAAATCCCACTCACAACGGAAGAAATTTTCTCATTAGAAGACATAGATTTTGGGGTTAAGCGTCTGGCAAATGGAAAAGCTAAGGACATTGAAGGTTACCAAGCAGAAATGTTAAAAACAGGAGGTCCTGTCCTCATCCCTCACATCCATAAGCTATTCAATCAAGCGGTCAAACCAGGGTTCCCTAAACCATGGACTCAGAGCCTAATTATCCCTATTTTTAAAAGTGGGGATACAAATAACCCCTCTAACTATTGGGCAATTATGATTAGCCCTCTCTTAGCCAAGTTATATGGTATTATTTTGGAAAAGAAGCTCAACATATGGTTTAAAAATGAAGGTAAGCAGGCTAAAGGCCAAGAGGGTTTTAGAAGGCAGCACTCAACAACGGATCACCTTGTTACGCTGAGGATCATTATGGAGGAATGTCGTAATGATAAAGCCAATCTCTTTTGTTTCTTTGTGGACTTTAGAAAGGCTTTCGATACAATACCTAGAAATAACCTATGGAACAAATTAGAAGAGCTAAAGGTTCCTTTCGAGTTGAGAATTGTCGCAATAAGGTTATACGAAAATGTCATTGCCAAGTTTAAGAGCAATGAGGGGTGGTGGAAAGATATTAAGTGTAATATCGGAGTTAAACAAGGTTGCCCCCTCTCCCCTCCCCTATTTGGCATTTACATCGATAAGCTAGAAGGTTGTTTAGAGGAAGCAGGTTGCGTTGGCATGATCTTAGCTGGAATAGTCATCATCCTTCTTCTCTATGCTGACGATATTGTTCTTTTGGCAAGGTGTCCATCTTATCTTGATAACCAGCTAAGACTTCTTAAGGATTTTTGCTCTACCATGGGTATGACTGTTAGTACTGACAAAACAAAAGTTATAATTATCAAATCCAAGAAGGAAAGTTACACTAATTTTGTGTATGACAATAGCAACTTAGAGGAAGTGTCTTCTTACAGATACCTAGGAATTGATATTCATCACAAGCTCAACTGGAATTATAACATTGAGAAAAGGATTATGGAGGGTGGAAAGCTTACTTTTGTCTCGAAAATAATTTTAACGTAGCAAACCTTGTGATGTGGGATAAAAGGAAGCTCCTCTTTGAAACTTCAGTCACTCATGTTATCTTGTATGGGTGTGAGGTTTGGGGTTGCAACATCTCTAGAGAATCCTGGAGAAAGATTGAGCAAATCCAGAAGCGTTTTATAACGTATAACCTCAAAATTAAAAGCAATACACCCTACCCTATTCTCCTTATAGAAGTGGGTATTTTCTATACCTAGAGCCTCACTATGACTAGGCTCCTATTATACAAGCACAAAATCAATAACATGGGAGACCATAGACTTCCTAAGCTAGCTTTAAATTCCAACCAAATCCACCTAAGACTCAAGCGAGGTTGGTATAAAGACACCAGGGCCTGGTTAAACCATTGGGAGATCGACGAAACTGTTGCATTGCAAAGTATTAATAACATTAAAAATATTGTTACCTCTAAGTTTAAAGAGAAAATGTGGTGTGAGAAATATTTAGAGTCTAAAAGAAAACTAAGATATTATAAGGAGGTCATCAACCCTACTCTAAAACATCAAAAGTATCTCTTTGTTTTAACTAGTTCAAAGAAAAAAACTAATATAGCCAAGATAAGAATGAACTCTCATGAGCTCCATAGTGAAACAGGTCGTTGGGCAGTTCCTAAAACACCATGGGTGGAAAGGATCTGCCATCTCTGTGAGAATATGAACATTGAGGATGAAAATCACTTCCTCTTAGAGTGCCATGCATACACCCACATTAGATCTCAGTTCCATAATCTTTGTTGTAATACCAACCTTAATAGCCTTTTATCTTGTCAAAATTACAGTCAGCTCGGGACGCTTCTCTCCAAGCTCTTTGAGCATAGAAAAATAATTTAAAACAAACTAAATAATTCATTTTTTGGGTCCGATAAACCAAAGTTTAGTCTCAAGAAACGTTAACCACTACCACCATCATCATCATCATCACCATCATTCTCCTTTATTTCCATAAATATAAATAAATTAAGTTGATAATATTTTATTAAATTACAATTAAATAATTATAAAAAATAAATAAATTTACATGATACCTTAAGGCAATTATCAAGACCGTTAAAGGTAATAATCCAACGTATAAGATATGCCTAAGATATGCCTAGCACAATTTCTATCCATAGAAATAAATTAAATTTCATCATACAGAAATAAATAATAATTATAAAAATTGTAGTTTATAACATAATAATGTAAATATGGAATTCACACATGTTTCAAAGCTCGTCTTCATATTTTCTTTTTGTCAAAATATTTATTGAAAAAAATAAACTAATTTTTATTATAAAAATTAATAATTATATAAAATTATAATTTACAACAAACGTATTAATGAAATTCATAAATATTTATTTGAAATTCATAAATATTTATAAATTAATAAAAATATTATAAAAATTTATTTGAAATTCATAAATATTTATAAATTAATAAAAATATTTTTATATATTTTTGAAAAAATTTTAAAATGACATTGAGATGTTATTTTTTTTTAAATGTGGTTCACCATTTGTTAGAGGGCTACTCCAATACCTGATATTCAAACTGAATCAAGGTATGGTCACCTCATCAATCACAACATTTATTACAAAGGGCTCCACAAGAGCAACATGTCACTTAGAGTAGAACCTGGGTGGGGAGGGTAACATTCATTCCTCCCAACCACCCAGACTACATCCATTTGACTCATTGAGATGTTATTTTAACTTGATGAAGACATCAAGAAAAGCTAATCTAGGTATTTGACCCCAAAACTTTTAACTTTTGGAAACAACCATTAACCACCTAAGTTAACGAATTGTGTTTATTTAAAAAAAATTGATTGAATATGTGATCACTAATTTAAAAATATTATAAATGAGATTTTTTTCAAAATTTTATACATTTCTTTTTATATATATTTTAAGGATGGTATTTAAAGTAAATTTTAACATATTTTTTTTTCATTTCAAGGATGAGAATTTTAGGACACTTCTCACGGCACGGGCCATACATTACTATTCACAATAGACTCGTTAAGAATAAACATGTTTTTTAAGGATGGGAACTTTGCAATCTTCCAAGGGTATATCCAACAACCCACAAGCCATATATACTTGTAACTTGTGACTCAACAAGGGTTAAGACGTCCCAAAGTCCACTGGAGTGAGCCTATATCCTAGGGATTGCCAACTCCTCGAGCCTTGTCACAACGAGTCAATGAGCGACCCTACCCCCTCAAGTTTTGAAAGTATGACATTCATAGAAATAACACATGTTCTTATCCATTAGACCCACTCACATGCTTTCACTAACAATAAACTTTTTACAAATTAAAATTAAAATTTAAATAAAAATACAACACTTTTCCTCTCAAACACTGAAAATACACCATTACAAATCAAATTCTATATTCAAACTTTATCATGTGATTTCTATTTTTTACTTAAGATTTTTACCATTAACACTATTTTTTAAATAATATTTTCTTTACCATTAAATAAAAATTTAAATTATATTTAAATGACTATTCAAAAAAGGTAGACTATACTTTTTTTCCCCACTTTTCACCACCATGTCAATTATGTTGTAGTTGCAAAAGTGATTCGCTCGAAATATATCTTAACTAACTCAATTTTGACACTCTACCTAACATTCTAGTAACTACCTCTTCCTTCATCCTAAGAATCTCTATATGGCCCCATTTTTTTTCAATTAAAACAAACAAAACTTGCTTTCCATAGTCTTGCTATTATTCAAGTCATATGATAAATAGAAACTCCTTTATGATACATATAACCATGAAAAAAGATTTAAAGTTACCTTACTATGTTCTAATTCAAGTTGCTTATAGCAAACGATATTCAATATGTTTTAAGCAATGTGTTTTCTATACTTTATATTACAAAGTCATTTAAAGCAAACTTTGAAAGTGTTTTTATTAACTTCAATAGAAGTATCGCAATTGACTTAAGAGGTGTAGCATTACATAATTACTTATGTAAACTAAATGAATTTTGAAAATCAAATCACTTAATAGAAGTAAGTACTTTTGTTTATTTTAGTTGGGATTGTTTTTATTTCAAAAGAAAAAGAAAAAAATAAATTGTGTGGGAATAAGGGCAAGTTACATAAAATGAAGTTATGGGTTTAGTATTTTATTTAAGTTTTTGGATTTTAGGCTTACAAGGATTATAATTTTTTGGTAATCAGAGACTAAATAATCATTGTCAAACATATATGAAACCAATCAACCCTTAAGGCTTGTATCTTAGCTAGGCTTATCTTTACAATATAAAGAGAAGTGAGGTGTTTCAAATCCATTGAATTTTTCCATGTGGTAAGGGAACACAATAGCTAGGCAGATAGTTTGGTTAATGAAGCAACTCTTTTAGGCGTTGGACTAATAAGAACGAAAGGGGGAATATTTCTCTATCGCATATCCCTTAGAACTTAAGTGCTTAGCCACAGTTAAGGGGCAATTTCTATATGGATTAATGGAGGATGTATGTTGAGATAGGTGGTAATGTTCATTCATGCTAAGGAGATGAGTCACTTTAAAACTTGCAATCTTATAGTACCCTCATAAATACCTCATACGATGGTGATGCAGGGTCATAGATGGCATAGCGTGTTTGGGCAGAGGTAAGTGGGATATTCAAGTTCTTTGTTTGGATCCTCTCATTCTAGAATGTGTTGGGAACAAAGGTGAATGTGGATTCATGAGACTTTACCCTCTCTTTTAGTATACTTCTCTAGGGTTGCAGTGGGCTCTTTTGTGTTAGTGCTTTTAAGGATTTAATACAAAGATTGGGGCCTAATCTTTTGGTATTGTGGCTCATTTCAAGCCCATTTGGTGCATTTTCAAGCTTATTATGTAGCAAAGATTAGAGGGCTTGGAGAACGGTTGGTCGCAACCCCTCTATTTTTACATCCTATATGAGACAACATACTTACACTAAGCTCAAATATAGATTGAGTGCCTTCTCCTAGACAACAAGGTAGTAATTTTTCATTTGAATAACATATTTCCCACCAAAGTGAAGGTCGAAACTCTAAGCATGCATAATTACTAGAGATTGTGACTTGATAGAGCAAACAAATTAAGAAGCTTGAATCCAAGTGTGGCATGCTCTATCAATTGTTTCTAGGTCACACTAGGAGTTCCCAATCATTGGTTCCTTACTTAAAGATATCAATTGGATCTACCCCAGTTGTAGCCAAACATGAAGAAATTGTTCAACAAGCTCAAGGGGATTGGGAAATGGATAATGCTAATAAGGAGGAGCTCCAAGTACCAACAACTATCAAGCAAGAAGTCAACATTGGGTATTTTTTGTAATCCCAATTTTATTAATATTATGTAAGGTAGTTATTTTATTCTAGGCTAGTTTCTTGGTGTGTGCCATGTGTGTGTGTGTGATATGTGTATGTGTATTGTAATTGAATACCTTGAGGCTCCAAGTCTAAGACTCTTAGAATGTAAAAAAAAGCATTGGAACTCACAAGGAAGAGCACGAGGGAGTTTAATTGGTTTGCGTGTCAGCTTATCCTGAGTACACATGGCATTACCAGATTGGCCCATGTCAACACTTGTTATAAGGGGCTACGTAGAAAGGTAAATTGCACATAACAATATCATGGCCAGTGGCAACATGATACGTGACTAGTGGGGACCACCATAGAAAGAACATACTTTGGATAATTTGATTTTCATGTTTCATATATTACCCCAAATAACAAATAATTACAACAGAGTTCAAGAAAATTCCCGTCCTCGATTTTATTGATATGTTAAAGCCCTAAAAGGTATCATATGGTTAGGAACTTTACTGATAATTTGTTGTCTCTCAAGCATTATCTTGAGTGAACCCCTATGCTTTATTCTATTTTCAAGGAAGTTAGAATAAGCTAGACAATAGGAAAGAATTTTGAATTTTTGAGACCTCTTAAAATCTTAGCTTATGAAGAAACCCATTTTTTATCATATTATGTTGTAAGATACACCGTAATAACTTTTTAATATAAATTATAACCATTTTAACTGTTATAAATATGAATAAACATTAATTATATACAATATAAATAAAATATAAGAATTAATGTAATATAAATAAAATATATACCCTGGATGTGAGTGTCCGCATGTCCCGCCGACAACGCATAGCGCCTTGACTTGGGAGCTGGCAGCATGGCACCTTGCATGCCGAAGCCATTAAGTCCTCCCCCCAGCTCTCCAGAACATTTATGAGAACAGAGGTAGACATCCCCTCCAGCTATGGGGGAACGTTGAACTAGTACCAGCACCATTAACTCCGTTCTTATGTCGGTCGATCTGGAGAGTGCGACCATTGGGATTCTCCAGCATGATTGGTTAAGGAAGTAAGATGTGGACATGAGAGGGATCATTTTGTGGCTCTTGGTCCTGGCCTGTGGTATCTGTCTTGGGTATTCCCCCTCGGCTCCGCTCAACTGGCTCTCTCTGCAGCCTAGAAGTTCGACTTTGCATCTGACCCTGCAGAGGTTTTACTCCCCTCAACTACTTAATTTAGCACTGGTAACTAAAATTTCGAGGCAGAGAGGTACCCCCCGTAGAGGCAGCAGTGGCTGAGGAAAAGCCCAGTGCGGCTTGGGTTTGATGGTGGAGGAGGGATATGAGGTAGGTATCTCCATGCCATTTCATGTTCTGATTAATGATTGGGAGGCTCGACTGGTTAATGAACATATAGCCACGAGTAGGGGGGGTGGAAAAATCAACCATTACTGGTTAATTAAGAACATGATGGGCACACTTATGGAGGACATGTTGGGTAATTGGGGCTCTTCCCGCAACACGGTGCTCTCAACCAAAGCTAAGTTGATAGACTTGGATGACCAGCTCAATGTTCTAGACGACACTTTTTCCTGGAAGCGACTAACAAGTGGGCAACGTAAAGCTAGCAACATGGAGGTGGGGAATGGCAGCGCTACAGGTGTGAAGTCGATGGAGAGGGGCTCAACTCCGGTTCAAATGATGGTGACCACATTCCTTTTCCAATTCCTTCAACAATTGGACCTCTATTCAACAAGTGATTTCACAACAATGAGGAACCCATTGGAAAGTCTTCTCCCTTGTCGGTAAAAAATCATGTTTCTACTTCTGATTATGACTTGCAGGGTGGATGCCCCATCCTAGAGGAGGTTCCCCCTTAGTAAAATGTGGATAAAGACTTCTTCGAAGGATTTGCAACCCACGGGTTCTGAATGTTATTTCAAGTTTTTTTGTTTCAACATGTTTACTAGTACCTTGTTTAAAACTTCTATCAACTGCAGTATAGTGGATTACATGCCTAATTTTTGGTCTCCATTGGTAAATGGTTTTTTTTTGTTATGATCATACTAGATTGGACTGTAATTGTGAATGGTTGGGATGGTGGTTTCATTATCGGATGCCACCACAGAAGCTTCATCGCCATGCAATTTTTGAATCCTTTGTTTAATAGAATTCACAACTCTACAATGTGTGTGTGTGTGTTAAATCTTAATAATACATAAACAATTATTAGTAAACTATTCTAAAATGACGCATCCTTTCATGGATGGTCTCCAAAGTGCCTTTACGATTATTATATATATGGCACTCAGTTTGTAATCTTTCATCACCATTCATATTTAATCTTATATAATTATCCAACATGGAACTATTTTCTATTGGACTATTCAATTGAGAATATCCAGATACAGATATTACATTGGTATCAGAGTGATCCGGCCTTTGGCCATTATTTACACTTTGTGTAATTTTTTTTAAACCATTATCCTAGGGTTTCCTTGAAATTGTGGTCTTTGACCAAGAAGGGAAAAGAGAAGAGGTAAGACAATAAAAGAGAAGAAGAAAGAAGTTCTAAGTTTCTGAATTAAATAGGCCTTTGACCGTACTTAAAAAATAAAAATAAAAAGAGAGAAAGTAAAATAAAGGAAAGTAAAAAAAAAGAAAAATAGAAAAGAAACCAACACATGGTTTTCTTAAAACTACATGATTTAACCCAACATATTACACCAAAGTAACATAAATAAGGAGAAGTAAATAAACAAAGGATTACACACACACACACACACACACACACATGTGAGTTTGTAATAAAAGAGAGTGATTATCCATATACCAGCGTAGATCCAAATCCTAGGCTCTATAAAGTGCTGAGAGGGATCAAATCTCTTGAGATGCAAACTTCTTCTTAGGTATTGCACTTAATGAACTATCAACTTTGGTGTGTCATATATATAGCCATTGATTTAATTCAAACCAAAAGACACATCTTTTTATGTAAGGTCCACATATAATATTTTTATTATTAATATTTAATATTATTTATGGCCAACATATAATATTTTTTATTATTTTTTATTTTGTTAGGAAAGAACATTACAACATTTCCCCATACATGGTTTTAAAACCATATGCAAGGCCCTCCTACAACCGTGGGTTGTTTAGGAGACCTTGCACATGGTATTAAAACCATTTGCAAAGCCCTCCTAAGCCATGTACAATAAAACCATGGGTTGTTTAGGAGGCCTTGCACATGGTTTTAAAACCATGTGCAAGGTCCTCCTAAACCATGTACAATAAAACCATGGGTTGTTTAGGTAGGAACATTTTTTTGTGGATAATTCAATTTTTTATTAGGTAGGAACATTACAACATTTTTATTATTTTGTTAGGTAGGAACATTACAACATCTCCCCCATATTGTGTTTTTTTCTTGACCCACATTTTTTTTACGGATAATTCAATTTCTACTTTCTTATTGTTTTGTTAGGTAGGAAGATTACAACATCTCCCCCATAATAGGTTGTTTTTCTGGCCGACATTTATTTTGGCTTATAATTAAAAATTTAATTTTTTATTAATAAAAATAACGTTACATAACGTTACAATATCTCCCCCATACTGGGCTGTAGAGTGCCTCTGGGTGCAATTATAAGAGAAGAGTAATTTTAATAAGTAGTTTACTAATTTATTAGTGAAGGTGTTATTTATTTAAAAGGGTGAGATACAAAGGGGTTCTTTATATAAAAGAGAAGGGTATAAAATGAGATTTGGACCCGGGTGGGAAGGGTAAAATAATTCCTTCCAACCACCCAATATATACAAAATCCATAAAGAAGTTTTAAGAAGAAAAGAAGTCAAAGGGTCAAAAGAAGATATAAAGACTACATTGTATTCTTGCACTTGTGACAATTATTATCGAAATAAAGAAGAATACTAGAAGTAGTGAATTATGGAGATTACAAAATCAGAACTGTAGTCTCAATTACAAGCAATATTGGTCGAACTAGAACATTATAAAATGACAAATAATCATCTATAATTCGAGACTAAGAAGCAAAACATTGTTAGGGAATTAACCAAACAGGAGAATAATCACTTAACCGCTCAAATTGAGAGATTAACAAGTGACAACAAAGAACAAAATAATGCCAAGATTCAAGCTGCCAATGAACTGGAGGCGCACCAGGCAGATATGGAAGATAAAGAAGTGACTCTAGGTGACATCCAGAAAGAGACAATGCTGCAGATGAACCTTCACAAGGCGTGTAGAGAGGAGGCTGAATGGTGGCACCTCAAGTCCAGATGCAAATGGTTGAAGAATGGGGACAGAAACTCAAGTTACTTCCACAAATTGACAGCGATAAAGAAAAATCAGAATACTGTAAGTGAAATCCAAGTCAATGATAAGACTATAAATCGATTTGATGAAATAAAACAGGAAGCTACAAATTATTTCAGCATGCTGTTCAATGAACAGCCTGTAGACAGCGATGCTCAATTGCTGAGCCTCGTCCCCACCTCTATAACGCGCAGGGAGAATGAACGCCTAACCCAATTCATCACGATGGAGGAAGTTAAAGATACTGTTGACAACATGGAGGAGGATAGGTCCCCAGGCCCAGATGGGTTCAATGTGAACTTTATAACTCTCTGCTGGGACATAGTGAAAAAAGATTTATTGAAAATGATCAGAAAGTCTCAGAGCTGCAATAAGATAGGAGGAAGCACGAATTCAGCTTTCCTGGCCCTCATCCCAAAGGAGAAAGACGCTAAGACTTTTGACAGGTTCAGACCTATCTCATTGTGTAATATAGGGTACAAAATAATTACTAAGCTCATGGCCTCAAGACTAAAGCACATCCTGCCAGCCATTATCCCGGAGAACCAGGGAGGATTCATTAAAGGACGAAAAATTTGGGAGAATATCACGTTAGTACAGGAAGCCATCCATTCAAGCCTGACTAATGGTGATAAAGGAATGGCGGTGAAATTAGACCTGGCGAATGCCTTTGATAGAGTGAACCATCCTTTCCTCCTCCAGGTAATGCTAAGATTCAGTTTTGATCCCAAGTTTGTCTCCTGGGTCAAGGCTTGTATCAGCAAGCCTTGGATTGCCCCTCTCGTTAATGGGAGAGCTGCTCCTTTTTTCCAAGCTTCGAGAGGCCTGAGGCAAGGATGCCCGCTCTCCCCCCTACTCTACGCCATCCAGGCTTCGGTTCTCAGTTTCCAAATGGAACAAGCTAGACTAGAGCAGGAGCTGCCAGGCATAAGGCTGGCCATAGGAGTTAAAGATATAAACCACTCTCAGTTTGCCGATGATACTATTTTAATGGGAGGAGCCAGCCAGATCATAGCTCGCCGATTCAAAGCTGAACTGAACCGTTATTGCCAGGCCTCCGGAAGCAAAATTAATTTCAGGAAGAGTCAGATCTTTGGCTGGAACATTACTCCGAGGGAAATGTCCGATATAACCAGAATATTAAATATGAATGGCACTGCAAGTTGGGATTCATTCAAGTATCTCGGGGTGCCTATTGTCAAAACCAAGTCTAAAACTTCGGACTGGAACCCCATAGTAGAAAAAATAAAGAAGAAAATTACGGGCTGGGGGACTGCTTGGCTGAATCTAGCCGGGAAGGTTGTCCTAATCAAAGCTATCCTGAATAGTTATTTGCTCTATCAATGCTCTCTGCTTCTAGCTCCGGGAAAAATTATAATCCAGATAGAGGCATTACTGAAGTCCTTTCTATGGAACGGTGGGAACAACGGTGGTAGTAAAAAGTACTCTCTGGTAAGCTGGAAGATAGTTAAGTTACCCAGAAACGAGGGCGGTCTACAAATCAGAGACCTCACTTATCAAAATTTGGCCATTGGAGCCAAATTACTCTGGAATATGCTACAAATTAATCCATCCTGGTGTAGCAGGGCTCTCAAAGCAAAATATTTTCCAGGTTCAAGGCTGAGATGCCTGGAAGGTGGTAATGTGAAGGAAAAAGGGTCCCCCATCTTCAGGTTGTGTAAGAAATCGTTGTCCTCCTTTATAGAAAAACTATTCTGGACTCCGGGTAATGGCAATAGCATAAATTTCTGGAAGGACCGGATCCTTGGTAAGACTCCTCCTAGTCTGCCTCATTTGCAGTCATGGATGGAGGCTAGAGATATGTCAACGCTATGGAGCATTTCAAATTGGGACGAGAGCCACTCTAATCGATGGTTATCTTGGAATTTGCCGGACTGTCCACAAATGCTGGAAAATGATAAAATAAAGCTGATTGACCATTTAGCAGGCATAGCACCGATCTCTAAAAGCTCGAATGACAGGCGGGGTTGGGGAATTCGTTCTGGAATTTATACAACGTCTGAGGGATATGAAACGTTTGCAGCAAATTATTTGGTACCAGCGAACCCAGAAATATGGAACCATAATTGGTTAAATTACACGCTGCCTAAGATTGACGTGTTCACGTGGACCCTGCTCCACCAACGGTTGCTGACTGGTGAGAACCTGGAGAAAAGGGGCATCGCAGGCCCTTTCAGATGCCCTCTATGCGCTGGTAACTCAGAGACCATTGCCCATCTTTTCTTTAAATGCCCTTACTCTGTTTCAATATGGAAGGAAGTTATAATACAGGAAGAAGACGGGTTTAACTGGAATGGGAACAATCAAGATTTCTTTATTCACTGGGTAAGAATGTACAAGGGTGAGCTGAGGGGGAAAAAGGGGGTGAGAGCTTGCTGGCAGAAATTGCCTAAAATTGTCTGCTGGAGCATCTGGTTAGAAAGAAACCAGAGAATTTTCCAGAATAGGAGTCATCCAGCATGGAAAGTGATTGTCAAAATCAAAGCTCTTCTCGGGGAGGTGGTAAGAAACACCAAGATTCCGCGAAATAAAGCCGAGCTGTCCAAAAAAGAAAAACTATGGATGCATAGTTTCAAGATCCAAGAAAATAACAGCATAGTCATTAATAAGATGGAAAATTGGGAAATTAGATTGGACAAATCCCAATTCGAAAACTGGTTAAAAGAAAGAAAGCTATTTAAACTATTTTTTGACGGCGCTTCAAAAGGGAATCCGGGAGACGCGGGAGGAGGAGGAGTCGTCATAAATTCCACAGGCAAAGTGGAAATTGAATACTCCTGGAATATCGGATACGAGTCAAATAATATGGCTGAAGCATATGGGCTCTGGCAAGGCCTTAAGCAGATGCAAAGTGTAGGAGTGGAAGAAGCTGTGGTTATCGGAGACTCGAGGCTAATTATCCAAGCAATGAGAGGTGGAGGAAGGGGTAAACACAAGAGGATGGAACGGCTGCTTAAAAGAATTAGAGAAATGGTTAAAAGGTTCAGGAAGATTGAATTCTATCATGTTCTCAGGGAGCTTAATGTGAAGGCCGATAAAGCCGCTAATAATTTTATTTACATAGGAAGCTATGAACTCAAAGTTAACTCTACGACTAGGCTGGAAATTCCTCCTTAAACTTCATTCTGTCTAAGGTTGGGGAGTTGAGTGGTTTTTCTGTATTCTTGATCAACGCCTTCAGTTGAATCTTTTATAATTAATATAACCGTTTTTGTAAAAAAACAAAAACAAAGAACAAAATAAAGAAATTTCTTGCCTAAAAGATCAAAATCGAAGGTTGGAAAGAGATAATGAAGAATTAAAAAAATATTACTAGATAAGGACGAAGAAATGTCACATTTAAAAAGTCACAATCACAACCTTGAAGACAATATCAGAAAGTCAAAGAATGACGAAGAATCACCTTATAGAAGCAATGACGATTGAGAAGAAGAAATAAAGTGTATAAGAAAGCTCAGCTTGGACAAAGATAATGAATTGGCGCAAGTCCAGAGGAATTTAGAAAGTCAAGAATCATAGATATATCAACATCAACAACACATGAAAGAACTGCAGCAGAAATATGACGACACTAAAAAGGTGCACAAGTTGGAAATTGCAAAGATCAATAATGCGTTATCAGATAATACTGAAGAAGTATTTCAACTAAGAAACCATAACAATTTTCTAGTTACAAAAAAAAAAAAGTTAAAAAGTGTTTGGAAGTCAGAAAGAGTTAATGAAGATGTTGAAGGGAAAATATTCGAAAAGCAAGAAGAAAATCATTGCCTAAAAAATCTTAATCAAGAACTACATGACCAAATTAAGAAGCCAAAAGATAATGAACAATCACAAGAAGAAAAGTTCAAGAATATTCAATATGTTAATAATCTACTAGAGAATAAATTAGAGCAAATCCAGATGAAATCATCCAGACTCTAAAGAAAACAAATTCAAGTTGACGATCAAGAAACAAATACACACTCAATGGAATTATTATCAACCAATAAATCACCAGAAGCATAAAAGGTTGGAGTTCCTATAAACACTCCACAAGCGACCTTAGTACCTTATCACCATCCACATCATAAAAGTAGAGATCGTGAAGGTCGAAGACAAGTGACAAAAAGTATGTATACTACCGCAAATGAACTTCAAGATGTCACCCTATCATGGAATTGCAACACTCTGAAAAAAATCGAATTAGGATGGATCAATCATTTTTAATTTCGAAGGTTGTGTTCATCACTTACAAGCTCATATTATCATGTAGCCACAATTATGACAAAATATACACAAAGGCCAAAAGTAAAGACGAGGAAGATTCTTCAATAATGCTTTGAGGGCAAAGCATATTTGAAGAGGAAGGCAATGGTATAAATATAAATAAACATTAATTATATAAATATAAATAAAGTATAAGAATAAATGTAATATAAATAAAATAAATATAAAATGTAATAGAAATAAAATATATAAATATTAAATTTTAATAACACATAAATAGTTATCAGTAAACTATTCTAAAATGTCCGCATTCTTTCATGGATGGTCTCCAAATTGTATTTACGATTATTATATATATGTCACTCACTTTGTAATCTTTCATCATCATTCATATTCATATTTACTCTTATATAATTATCCAACATTGAACTATTCAATTGAAATAGCTTTCAAGATATCCAAATACGAATATTACATTAATTATAAAAAAAAGATTTAATATAAATATAATTTTATCAAAATCATTCCAAAATTATATGGTTTCGATTATTTATTTATTTTTATTAAAAAAATAATTAATAACATAACCGACCATCTTCTTCACTATTAAACTAAAATCTTATTAATTAAAAAAACAAATTTTCATTTTTAATTAATCAGCGTAGATCCAAATCCTAGGCTCTATTAAGCGCCGAGAGGGATCAAATCTCTTCCTAGGTATCCATTGATTTGATTCAAACTAAAAGACACATCTTTTTATTTAAGGTCCATATATAATATTTTATTATTAATATTTAATATTATTTATGGCCCACATATAATATTTTTTATTATTTTTTATTTTGTTATGAACTAACATTACAACATTTCCCCATACATGGTTTTAAAACCATATGCAAGGCCCTCCTACAACCATGGGTTGTTTATGAGGCCTTGCACATGGTCTTAAAACCATTTGCAAGGCCCTCCTAAACCATGTACAATAAAACTATGGGTTGTTTAGGAGGCCTTGCACATGGTTTTAAAACCATGTGGAAGGCCCTCGAAATATTGGTTGACAACAACAACTAACAAAACCTACTGTAAATAGCCCTCACGGGTGTGGCTCATTGGCGATTCATTTGTTATGAAGTCACTTGTTGTAAATTAGAGGTCATGAATTCAAATCTCGCTCAGATTTACCTGTGTCCCATGTCTTGCGGTGGGTGTGGGGCACATAGGGGTATAGTGGTAGCAGGAATGGATCCCTAGACCCCGTGTCATGCGAGTACTAGCCCAACTCCAGTTGTTGATTCCCCTAGTTAATAAAAAAATTAAAAAAAAACCTACTGAGAACAAATCAACACCTATTCAATTGCTATGTTGAATATATCCATTTTGAAAGAATTACATACCACCATGATAACATTTTCAATCTTCCATTCAACAGGCCAAGGCGAAAGAAGAAAGAATTCCCCTGTTCATTCCTCATTTTAATTTCATGCAATAGAATTCCATTCACTTCTTTAATGTGTATCTTGTATATACTGCTAGACGTGATTGAGACCGACACACCTGAAATTTATCAAAATAGTCACATTGATAGAAGGCAATAAGAAGTATTTTTTAGGGGGCTTCTTATCTATTGTCGAACTTCTTTGAAATTGAGAGCTTGTAGATAACTTGTTGTCCCTTCCATTTGTTTTTTTTTAACAAAAACGGTTATATTAATATAAAAGATTCAGCTTAAAGACGCTGATCAAGAATACAAAAAACTAATCAAGCTCCCCATCCTTAGACATAATGTAAGTTATGGTGGGATTTCCAGCCTAATCTTTGAGTTAACCTTGAGTTCATAGCACCCTATGTCTATAAATTTATTAGCTGCTTTGTCCGCCTTCATATTAAGCTCCCTGAGAACATGATAGAATTCAATCTTCCTGAACCTTTTGATCATAACTCTAATTATTTTTAACAATCTTTCCATCCGCTCATTTTTGCCCCTTCTTCCTCCTCTCACTGCTTGGATAATTAGCCTCGAGTCTCCGATAACCACAGCTTCATCCGCTCCTACATTTTGCACCTGCTTAAGGCCTTGCCAGAGCCCATATGCTTCTGCCATATTATTTGACTCATGTCCAATATTCCAGGAGTATTCGATTTCCACTTTCCCTGTGGGATTTATGACAACTCCTCCTCCTCCCGCTTCCCCTAGATTCCCTTTTGAAGCACCATCAAAGAACAATTTAAATATCTTTCTTTCTCTTAACCAGTTTTCGAATTGGGATTTGTCCAATCTGATTTCCCAATTTTCCAACTTGTTGATGACTATGCTATTATTTTCCTGAATCTTGAAACTTTGCATCCATAGTTTTTCATTTTCAGTCAGCTCGGATTTATTATGCGGAATCTTGGTGCTTCTTACCACCTCCCCAAGAAGAGCTTTGATTTTGACAATTACCTTCCATGCTGGTTGACTCCTGTTCTAGAAGATTCGCTGATTTCTTTCTAACCAGATGCACCAGCAAACAATTTTAGGCAATTTCAGCCAGCAGGCTCTCACACCTTTCCCCCCCCCCCCAGCTCTCCCTTGTACATTCTTTCCCAATGGATGAAGAATTCTTGTTTGTTTCCATTCCAATAAAACCCATCTTCTTCCTTCAACATTACTTCCTTATAGATTGAAACAGTATATGGGCAGTTAAAGAAGAGATGAGAAATGGACTCTGAATTAACATCACAAAGAGGACATCTGAAGGGGCCTGCTATCCCCCTTTTCTCCAGGTTCTCTCCAGTCAGCAGCCAAAGGTGAATCAGTGTCCACGTGAACACATCGATCTTGGGCAATGTTCTGTTTATCCAGTTGTGATTCCAAATTGCTGGGTTCGCTGGCACCATATATGTTGCTGCAAACGCTTTATATCCCTCTGCCGTTGTATAATTTCCATTTCGATTTCCCCAGCCACGCCTATCTTTCAAGGATTTGGAAATCGGAGCTATTCTTGCTAGGTGATCGATCAACTTCAATTTTTCATTTTCCAGCACTTCTGGACAGTCCGGCAATTTCCAAGAGATCCAGCGTTTAGGATGGCTCTCCTCCCATTCTGAAATGCTCCAAAGCATTGACAATTCTCTCGCCTCCATCCATGATTGCAATCGAGGCAGGCGTGGAGGGATCTTGCCAAGGATCGAATCCTTCCAAAAATTTATGCTTTTGCCATTACCCGGTATCCAGTATAAATTTTCTATGAAATGAGACAGTGATTTTTTACACAGATTGAAGATGGGGGACCCTTTTTTCTTCACGTTGTCTCCTCCAGGCATCTCAGCCTTGATCCTGGAAAATATTTTGCTTTAAGAGCCCTACTACACCATGTTGGATTAGATTATAGCATATTCCAGAGTAATTTGGCCCCAATGGCCAAGTTTTGATAATTGAGGTCCCTGATTTGTAGACCTCCCTCATTTCTGGGCAGCTTAACTGTTTTCCAGCTTACCAGAGCATACTTTTTACCACCTCCGTTGTTCCCACCGTTCTAGAGAAAGGACTTCAATAATGCCTCTATCTGGTTTATAATTTTGCCTGGTGCTAGAAGCATAGAGCATTGATAGAGCATATAACTATTCAGGACAACTTTAATTAGGACAACCTTCCCTGCTAGGTTCAGCCAAGCAGTCCCCCAACCTGTTATTTTATTTTTTATTTTTTCCACTATGGGGTTCCAGTCCGAGGACTTGGATTTGGTTTTGACAATAGGCACCCCTAGGTATTTGAAAGAGTCCCAACTTACAGTTCCGTTCATGTTTAGGATTCTGGCCATATCTGACATTTCCCTCGGATTAATGTTCCATCCAAAGATCTGACTCTTCCTTAGATTAATTTTACTTTCGGAGGCCTGGCAGTAACGGTTCAGTTCAGCTTTGAATCGACGAGCTATGATCTGGCTGGCACCTCCCATTAAAATAGTATCATCGACAAACTGAGAGTGGTTTATGTCTTTGACTCCTCTGGCCAGCCTTATGCCTGGCAGCTCCTGCTCTAGTCTAGCTTGTTCCATTTGGAAACTGAGTACTGAGGCCTGAATGGTGTAGAGAAGGGGTGAGAGCGGGCATCCTTGCCTCAGGCCTCTCGTAGCTTGGAAAAAAGGGGCAGCTCTTCTGTTAACGAGGGGGGAAATCCAAGGCTTGTTGATACAAGCCTTGACCCAAGAGACAAACTTGGGATCAAAACCGAATCTCAGCATTACCTGG
Source organism: Pseudotsuga menziesii (assembly GCA_001517045.1). Taxonomy (NCBI): domain Eukaryota; kingdom Viridiplantae; phylum Streptophyta; class Pinopsida; order Pinales; family Pinaceae; genus Pseudotsuga; species Pseudotsuga menziesii. Next base: position 11,850 of record LPNX010991053.1, on the reverse strand, counting down.
AGGAGGAATGGATGGCTAACTCTGTCAAAAGCATTTGCCAGGTCTAATTTCACCGCCATTCCTTTATCTCCATTCTTCAGGCTAGAATGGATGGCTTCCTGCACTAAAGTGATATTCTCCCATATTTTTCGTCCTTTGATGAATCCTCCCTGATTCTCCGGGATAATGACTGGCAGGATGTGCTTTAGTCTTAAGGCCATGAGCTTAGTAATGATTTTATACCCTATATTACACAATGAGATTGGCCTGAACCTGTCAAAGGTCTTAGCATCTTTCTCCTTTGGTATGAGGGCCAGGAAGGATGAATTCGTGCTTCCTCCTATCTTATTGCAGCTCTGAGACTTTCTGATCATTTTAATTAAATCTTTTTTCACGATGTCCCAGCAGAGAGTTATAAAGTTCACATTATACCCATCTGGTCCTGGGGACCTATCCTCCTCCATGTTATCAATAGTTTCTTTAACCTCCTCCATCGTGATGAATTGGTTCAGGCGTTCATTATCCCTTCTCGTTATAGAATTGGGGACAAGGCTCAGAAGTTGGACATCGTTGGTGACAGGCTGTTCAGTGAACAGCTCGCTGAAATATTTAGTGGCTTCATTTTTTATTTCTTCAAATTGGTTTATAATCTTATCACTAATCTGGATCTCACAGACATTGTTCTGATTTTTCCTGATCTCTGTCAATTTGTGGAAATAACTTGAGTTTCTGTCACCTTCCTTCAACCATTTGCATCTGGATTTGAGGCGCCACCATTCAGCCTCCTCTCTAAATGCCCTGTGAAGGTTCATCTGCAGCGTTGTCTCTTTTTGGATATCATTTAGTGTCACGTCTTTGTCTTCCATATCTGCCTGGTGCGCCTCCAACTCATGGGCACCTTGAATCTTGGCAATGTTTGGATTTGGGAGCGCCTTGGACCAGCATTTCAATGTTTTTTTGAGCCTCCTTAGCTTCTCCTCCCAGACAAAGAAGGGAGAACCGGTGACCAGATGGGCCCAAGATTCTGCAACGATCTGGAGGAAATCATCTCGCTTGGCCCACATGGAGTTAAATCTAAATGGGATGGGTCCCAGGTTTTTTCTTTGTACCATTTCCAGGAGGATAGGTTTATGATCGGAGCCTCCAAGGGAGAGGATTTTGGAGGATATAATCAAGCCTTGTAGAAGGAAGTTATCCTGAACCAGGAATCGGTCAAGTCTGGCCGCTATGTGCCCCGACCCAAACCGCCTATTGGTCCAGGTGTATTTCCCTGTAGTTGGATTGATATCAATGAGGTCCCAGGTTGTAATGATGTCGTCAACTATTTCTTTCATAGGATCTATGGAGCTAGAGCCCCCTCTTTTTTCATTCTGGCTGAGAATGAGATTCAGATCCCCGACCAATATGACATTACCCTACAGATTAATTCGTTCTTCACGGAGAAGATTCCAGCAGTTTATTTTTTCGCCATAAGAATTAGGAGCATAAATGTTAATTATACTTACCAGAGAGTTGGTGTCTTTATGCTTCAGCACTGTGAGGATCCAATGAGTGCTGTTTTTGATGACCATAGCTTCAAATTTTCTTTCATCCCAGAGAGTTCCTATACCCCCGGATGCTCCTCTGGAGCTTAAAGCAGCTGCACCTTTTTTTTTCCAAATTTTTTTACTGGTTTGGAGGAATGCTGTCTCCTCCAACTTGGTTTCCTGAATCAGCAGAATGTCTGGATGATGAAGAGAGATTAGATCTAGCATGGCTTCTTCCTTGCCTTTGCTTCCGAGTCCTCTGCAGTTCCAGGAAATTGTCTTCATTACTTACTTTTGGGATCTGTAGGCATCCCTTTCGAGGCATGCCCTTGCTGACGAGCATTTCTTGGATTTTTTAGCAGCTTTTCCAAGGTTAGCTGGGATCCTTGCATCTTGTCCTTGTATGTTGCTTGCTTCCGTACTTCTTTCCTAGATTTCCTTCCTTTTGTTTTGGTCATTCTTGGGGTTGTTATTTCAATTTCCCCTTCTTCCTCTTCGTCCTCTTCCGAGTCCGGTTCTTCATCAGATTTACCCTGACTCTCTCCTGCTTTAGTTTTCGCTGTGTCTTCATCATTGTCTCTTCCTTGGTCTGAGATGACTGTTTCTGGTTCCTTGCTCTTTTCGGGACTAGATCTGTCTTCTATTTCTAAGGGTTCATCCCTTGCTTCTACTGTTTCTATAGATCTTGGAGGCTCTTGGGGTTTTCTGGTTGGGCCACTACCCTCACCTTTCTTAGGTCCCCCACCGGTTTGGTTTTTAGCTCTGGATCTGTTCACCCTATGCCATCCTTTCCCCTTCTCTTGCTGGGCTGGAGTTTTAGGGCAATTTCGAATGAAGTGCCCGTACTCGTGGCACCCTTTGCATTTGAAGGGGAGTTGTTCATAGTCCAGTTTCCGAATGTGAGACCAGTTCCCCACCGTGAGGTTTATGGCTTCTGGCAGTCTGGCTTCGAGGTCGACCTCCACACAAATGCAGGCATAAGCATATTGGTCCTTTGGATTGGCCATGTCGATATAGTTTCCCAGTGCATCCCCAATAGCTTGTAGGGATTTAGGGTTCCAGTAGTGCATAGGTAGGTTGGGCAATCTGACCCAGACTAGGACAGCTTTGGGGGTATCAGCTTCCGGATCGAAGTCCGGCGACCATCCGTTGAGGTATAGACCTTGCGGCCCCATGAAGTAGGGCCCGTTCCTGCAGATTAAGTCTTTGTCGTCTTTTGATTCGAAGTCAAAGAGGAAGTATCCCCTTTCGATGGCATAGAAGGCTACGTTATTGGATATTAGCGGTCACCAGTTCCTTTGAACCCAGCTATCGGTGGTTTTGGGTGAGGGCCATAGCCCTGTGAACTGCCCAATCGGTGCCCGATCTGCCAGTGATAGGGCAACCCAGATCGTTTCTTCCGGAGGAAGGGATACCTCCGGCACATCTTCTATTCGCTTAACAAATTTTGGCACCTCTCTTTTTCCTGATCGCTTGGCATGATTGGCGATTAGCCTATCGAAGGCTTCCGACTGGGTAGGCAAGGAATCACCTACCTCCACCACCATCTTGGTGCCCTACCCCTCCGGATCGACTTCAATACATGGATTCAGGGGCCTCCACCTCTTTCAACTGCTAATCGAACCTCAGCTAGCAACTCTGGTTTCTCTAGGACGGGCTTGACCAGCCACGGCCCTCAGGAACTGTGCCCTTCTCGTCCAGGTCACCCAAGGAGTAGATCGCTCAGCCAAAAACTGCAGACCAACGATCTCTTCACGTGCAGGGAGCTCGTGATCCAAGGCTCGGATAATTTTCATACGATCTCGTCCCTTCCATTTGTTATTCAAGTTATTCATTCCAATTACTACTGCATTCTACCATGAACAAAACACACACAATAAATTGAGTTAGGGTATCCCTTGTTACACGGTGACTTCTTCTCTACAATAGCATGGGATATTTTTATACTATCAATCATTTTTTTTCTAGGCTCATACCCAACCATGACATGGAGTAAAGAAACTGCTTGCAACCCTTCATGTGAATAAGATCATGCATTACATATTAAAAATTTATATCTCCTAACTTAGAGTGATTCTTTTGTATGGCGAGTTAAGCAACTTTCGTAACCTTTTAATAGAACATGAATGATTCCCTTGTAACATTTTTTTACTAAGAGTATCTAGATATGCAACTGCTTCATCCAATCCCTCATAAAAAATTGCAACTGCTTTATTCAATCTAGTAGTCACGTCTCTGAATTTATGGCTAGAGAGAATCCATCAATTTGGTAGTTCTAGGATATTTGCTAAATAATCCAAAAAGAGAGTTCCAACGATCCAACCCAACGGATGGGTAGTTTTCCAATTGACGTTACTAAATTAGACATCTTCCCAGGTCCTTACGGTATCTTACCAGGTCCTTGTAGTATCTTACTAGGATACCGTTGCCCCTCATTTTAGTCGCATTGCACATTTAGTCTCCTAGGTTTACTTTCCTTATTTTTCCATTTCAATTCACATCATGTAATGCCATGCTTTATCTAATGAATGGTTTGAACCATGAAATCATAATGAATCTACAACGTTCACTGGCGGGGCTTTGGCCCTGAGATCCTCATAAGGAAGTATTACATAACTACAATTACATATTTGTGCTTTTCGTTACAACAAGGTAGGGTGAAGAGGGGTATTACAACAAACCTGTTTTTTGGATCATTAATTTGTAATTCCTATAGATTTCATAGGGGAAAACAAATATTTTTCCATCATTTGAAATGGAACTTGACAGACAAGGAAGAACAAAAGATTTCAAATGTCGTTAAAACAAGTTGTATTAAATCTAGTTTTGAACCATGGGATAAAGTTAATGGAAGTAGTGTAGACGATGGTAATTATGATTATTTAGAGGATGAGACACTTGGAGAAGAAACACACATATAATGCAATGATTTTTAATGGTGTTATCATATATCCATGCCCTTTCTCTATAGTTTATCCATCTTTAGAATCAATCTATTTATCAAGTATTTTAAGGTTGAAGGATGTGTAAAGAATTGAAATGGGTCCACTACATAGTATGTTACATAAACAAAAGACATAAACCTACTAATTCCTAAAGAAAAAACAAAAAAAACATTATACAGATTTAGATCTATTCCACAATATTAAGAAAAATGCTACTACATTTATGCAATGTAGACTTGACTTCTCTCCCAAGGTTATACATAGTAGCTAGTATTGTTATTAGAAAACTTTGGCTTAAGTAATGGTTTATTGAGTCAACCTAAGTTGCAAAATTAAAGTTTGACCTAAATGAAAAATAAAATAAAAAAGAGGCAAATGAACCACTATACCTAATAGAAAAACCATCCTAGGTTAGTCTTAAAAAATAAGATTCACTCAAAATGACCAAGAAGAAGCTACACAAACTAGATGTATGTCCAAAGAGGAATGCACAAAGGGATATGGTCAACCATATTGCCAACAAAACAACAGAGACGAAGACAACTCAATTTCTAGTCAAATGTTAACATAAGTAGGATTGAGAGTAAAATAGATGGAAGTGTGCATTAAAATTTAAAGGTGGACAACCAAGTGATATGCATGTATGTCATTACGTCAAGAATGTTTTGATAAAGACTCACTTATGTGAGCAATATTATAATTTTATTATTTCATGACACAATGGGAAAATAAGATTTGGTTATCTTTGTAGCTTCTACTTTTAATTATGTCTAATGGATTTTGAAAGGTTTATTGGATGCTTACTAGGAATTTACCCAAGATCCAAACAATGGCAACGATAAAATTCTACAACTAACGATCAAATATAAATTTTGCATGATAAGGTTGTTCTGTCATTGTAATCTATTCATTATGTGAGGAAAAGCAAGATTCAACTTAAGGGTTGGTGTTCTACCAGTGAACTTGTGAACTGAAACTAATATTAAAGATCATTAATAAGGCTCTTTTTGTTGTCAGGGCTGCTTAACTATCAAAGGTGGTAGCAGGACTAGTTATAGGTGTTGCTAACAAGATTATGAGTTTTTCTAACAAGAATTACACAACAAATTAATCCTATGATTATATAGATGGTCAACTTCTATTCTATGGCATGGCCCTTTATGAATAGTAGAAAGCACACTAGCCTCTCCATGGAATCCATTTATTACTAATGCCATGTCATTAAGATTCTCCCTTCAAACTTCATTAGCAATTGGGCATTACTTGAGTTGTGAATTGATATATGGTTAATATGATAATAAAAATAAATAGTTATGTGTTTCTATGAATTTTTGATAATAAAAAAAGTCCTTAACCCTAGGATAGAGGTTATTTCCTATTATGATTATAAAAAGGTCTTATTTTATTTTTAGGACCTAAACTTGTTCTAGACATAATGTGACATGTATTAATATACTCTTGTTGAGAAACACATTCCAACATAATGTTGCTAGATAAGTTTGTCATAATTAAGCAGGAAAATTGTTCTTGAGATTACAGAAGAAAATGATTATTAATAGAAAGAAAATATGTGCATTCTATAACTGTATAATTTTAAGACATTAAATTCTACTATTGGATTTAAGAAAACCCGAGAGAGCCCTTAATATGAGGAGGAAAACTACCTAAAAATAGGTAATCACAAATATTTATTACTTATTATAAATACCAAAACATGAATAAAATATGGAAAAGTTGGGCCATATGGATTCAATAGGCTTAATATTCTGTGAGTCACTTAACTTATTATTTCAATGTTTTGCGAAAAAAAGATTTACATAATATACTAGTTATAAAGCTTAATATAATCCCCTAATAAATAAATTATGGAAATATTCGACCTTCTTATTATTTGGGTCATTTGACCCCTTTGAAAAAAATGCAAAGTAATTATAGAATAAATATAGAACCTCGCAATTATTTACTACATACTATCGGTAAGCAAATTCAAATTCAGGGCCAAAATAAACTTTAAAGAGAGATTACAATATTTTTATAACAATTAACAAATTAAGAAGAGTTTATATGATAAACATTTTAAAATAGGTTGGATAGATCTCTTCCACCATACCCGAAAAACAATATATAATCATGGTTGAATCGATAAGTTTATCCATAATTATAAAGACATTGTCACCAACTTTTACCCATAATTATAAAGACATTGTCACCAACTTTCTTTGCAATGGAAACACTTATTGAAGGAGTTTTGACAACTAATTTTATTAATGTGATAAATAAACAAGAGTTCTATATACATTTCTGTTGGCCGAGGATAAATCTAGTATTTTTAATAGCATAATTAATTCAATTTGAATAATAACTTAACATCATATCTATGTTTGTTTTTTCTTAAAATGAATATAATATAATAAAGTTTTTTTTTGTTTTTTTATTAAAATAAGAATTAAATGGTTTTATTAATTATATGTTCTTAAAAATTGAAAAACTATTATTTATTATTTATAATTGAAGTGATTTGTAATAGATTTTACAATGAGGGAACAAAGATTTGGTGAAAGAAATTATTATTGTACTATGACAGAATAAACCATTTTTCATTTATCTCACAATTTATACCTAGAAGTTAGGAAATTGTGTCAATTTAACTTGGTATGTTAATGGGGATAAAAATTAGGTTAATCCTCAATTGTTTATTTTGTTAATATCTCATCAGTGCCCTAACATTCAGACATTAAAAAAAGCTCAAATATGAGGAGTAAAGTTGAGATTGAATCAAGACATTTCAGAAAAATCCATTTAGATTTGTCCAAAGTCATTTATGGTATATAAAGTAAGTTTTACTTTCTTTTTTTTCCAAGAAAAAAAGGCGTAATTTTATTCATCTTTCGAGATCAAAATTACATTCAGAATATTCACATCTAGGTGAATTCCAGAGTCCAAAAAATGGATCCAATATTTAGACTGCTAAGTCTTCTGTAATTGAAAACAAAAAAAGCAAAAACATATGCTTTTGAACAAGTAGCTGTAAAGGTCATTACATAGTATCATATCAATCAGCCGATTTTACACAGCCATCAAAAACCATAATATTCTGAAACCACTGTTGTGGCAGGATCTGTCAAAAAAACCATTTCGGTAACCAGAACACAACTGACATATATAAGGTAGAAGAGCATAACTGATTCCGTTTATACACATCCAGCATACAAAAACATAAGTATGAACCCACTGTGAAATCCAAAACTGATAGCAATAAGTATGAACCCACATCCAGCATACCCATCGAGCATACACATCCAGCATACAATAAGTATGAAGCCACTGTGCAATCCAAAACTGCCAATGACAAAAACTGATAGCAACTGTCATATATATGCTAAAAGAACATATGACTGATAACATAAAACATCAAAATGTTTCATCTATATACATAGTTCAAGGAAATATCAACCCGCGGCTATATAACAGCTGCATTAAAACCATAAAAAAGAAACTGTCATCCCAAATGATATCAATGAAACGCCTGTGTGTCATCTCAAAAGATATCAATGAACGGCCTGTGATAAAATGTCTGAACAATGCCTGCATTAGATTCTTTCACCAACCAAGTGCCCATTTCCAGCTGGAGCCCTTCCTTGGAAGCTTTGTCCACTTCCTGGTTATTTTCCCTATATACATGTCGGCACGAAAAGGAGTCAAATCAAAGGAGGAGCTGACGAATGGAAGAAATAATATGAACTATTCTCAAATGCCTACACTCTTGTGTATGATTGATCCAGTTTATAACATTCAAAGAGTCCCCAAGAAAATTGAGTGCAGTGCACCCTGTCTCCAAAGCAAACATCAGCAGCAATTTAAGACTTAATAATTCAGCAAAATTATTTGTGCCTCCCCCAAGCCCCAAGGACATAACAAATAAATGAGAGTCAGTTAAGAACAAAACTGCACCACCGCCACACATATTGTTCTGGGCTGCCCCATCAAAGAAATCCCACGGAAGAGATCTATCTATATCCAATGCTAAAATCCTTCGATCTCTACCAATCTTGATATGATCCAAAAAAGAATGAAATAAACCCACTGACAGAGTACCAGTAATAGCCGAGGTGCAAGAGGCATCTTTGAAAATAGCCTGATTACGTGCCAGCCAAACCCCCCAAATGACCAGCAAAGGTAATTTACGCTGTTTCTGGTTTGATCTCCTCCACCAAGAAAACCAAGCTTCCCCAACAGTTTCCCCTTCCCATTGACATTTAAAACCAACCAAAATGGAAACTTCCTTCCAGACATCAAGAATGTAGGAACAAGAAAGGAACAAGTGCAGAGTAGATTCCAGCTCCCTTTTACATAAAACACACCATCCCGGGCCCTGAAAAGAGCGCTTCTGAAGAACGTCCCACGTTGGAGCCTTATTATACAAAACACACCACATAAACAGCTTAGTTTTGACTGGGCATTTAAGCCTCCACAGAGGCCTCCACCACCAGATTGCTTCCCTTTGAGCCAACCCTGTACAAAGAGATAAATACCCAGCCTTAGGACTGTAAACACCCCCCGGATCAGCCTCCCACACCAATGTATCTTCTTGATCCGAGAGGATAATGTTAGCCCGCACCAGTTCCCGAAGATATTGATCCAAAATAACAGTCTCCCTTGCCCCCAAACCAAAGGAACCTGCCCTTTTCCATATTTGATTCCACGGTTCATTGAGCCTTGGTACAGCTAAATGATTAAGCATGACTACCCCTTGAAGACCTAACAACTCAATAACATCAGGAGGAAGAAGGTTTTGTTGAAAACTACCCATCCATGGGTCCCTACCAATCAAAACACTTTCCCCGTTACCCGCATCCCAAACCAAGTTATTTTTGATCAAATCAAAAGAGTTAATAATTGCTTTCCAAATCACCGAGCCTCCAACATGAGACTTCCTGGGATTTCTAATCCAATCCAGCAGACTCTCTCCATAAATATACTTCTGTTTTATCACCCTAGTCCACAGGCTGGAAGATTTCAACAATCTCCACCCTCCCTTTGCAACCAAAGCTTTTGAAAACAGAAAAATATCCTTAAGACCCCAACCTCCATAACCTTTTGGAACAACAATCCTTTTCCAGTTCACCCAAGGGGTAGTCTGATCTTCTTTATGTCCACTCCAAAGGAATCTAAAACAGATCCTCCTAATCCTTTCAAGGATCCCTTTCGGTATCCAAGATAAAGACATCCAATACACCGGAATTGCCTCCAAAACAGCTTTGACTAAAACTAATCTGCCAGCTCTAGAAAGCCACTTGTGACTCCAAACCATCAGGCGTTTCTCAACCTTTCTAATCAACCAAAACCAGTCCTGTTTCCAATAATTGTTTGCTTTTAATGAGAAGCCAAGATATTTAAGTCCTTCCTCCAAACCTGCTGTAGAAAATGGAAAAAACCTCAAGAGTTCAGCCTCCTCTTCAGGTCTTAACATATGAGTAGTCAAAGAAGATTTACCAGCATTTATATCCATTCCAGTGGCCTTTGAGAAAAGATCCAAGATCTCCATAAGAACCTTAGATTCTCCTTTAGTACCAGAGCAGAAAATCAGTACATCATCCACAAAGAGTAGATGTGTAATGTTTAAATTTGGAGCTATCTGAATCCCAGTGAAACGACCTTCCGCTTGAGCTCCTCTTAAAGCCCTGCTTAAACCTTCAGCAACCAAAAGAAAGAGGAGCGGAGACAAAGGGCATCCTTGTCTCAGCCCTCTCTCTGCATGAAAAAAGGATGAAGCCGCTCCATTGATCAAAACAGAGAAAGAAACAGTAGTTATACAAGACATAATCCATCTTATAAAATTGTTTCCAAAACCAAGATGTGTTAGAAGCAACCTCAAATATATCCAACTGACTCCATCATAGGCCTTAGAAAGATCAATTTTAAGAATAGCCCCCTTCAGCCTTCTAGCTTTAAGACTGTGAAGTCCTTCCTGAGCCACCCCTATTGCCTCATGGATCTGACGACCTTCCAGAAAACCGAACTGTTCTGCAGAAATATGTGCTGAAAGAATATCCTTCAATCTTACCGCTATGACTTTTGAGATAATCTTGTACACACAATTGCACAAAGAGATAGGCCTAAAGTCAGATAGAGTTCTGGCATTGTCGGATTTTGGGATGAGAGCTATAAAAGTTGTATTGAAACTTGCCAGAATCCATCCAGATGACCTAGAGTCTTTTATCACCTGCAACAAATCCATTCCCAAAATATCGAAGAGAGCCAGAAAAAAATCAATAGTCCATCCATCGGGCCCTGGACTTTTATCTTTCTAAAAACTTCCCATAACCATCTTTAGTTCTTCTTCTGAAGCTGCCTTCATAAGGTCCCCATTTCCCTCCTCATCCACGAAATGAGGGAACATCTGAGCTAGTTTAATAACCTCTTCAATAGAGGCCTGAGCTGGTGCTTTGAACAATTGTTGAAAATGATTCACCCCACGTCTGGCCTTTTCATCAAAAGAGACATATGAAGAACCCTCCTCATCCTACAGACTCCAAATAGTATTTGCCACCTTCCTACCTCTGGCATAGGGGTGAAAAAACTTTTTGTTATCATCTCCACTCTCCAACCAAATCGCACGACTTTTAAGTCTCCATGCTTCCTCTTTTTCCAACAAAAGAGTATTGTGCCTGCCCTCCAACCTAGACAAGGTCTCTTTAGACTCATGAGTTAAAAACCCACCTCCATCTCCTTCATACATCAGGAGGAGAGCTTCTTCAATAGACTTCAGCTCGGCCTCATCTCTTTTTCTCTTCACTATAGCCCACTCCTTGATAAACACCTTAAGGCGTTTAATGTTGTTTGCAAACTGTAATGCAGCCGACCTATCATATTCCCTCCCAATAGGATTCCAATGAGAAAGAAAAAGATTTTTGAAAGACTCTTCCTGAAGCCAACATTTATTGAATTTTAAAGGGCTCGGAGGATTGTTGGGCCCCTTTTTAACTTCAAAAAATATAGGGAAGTGGTCAGAATGACCTCCACTGCCCACCCATTGTCTGACCAAGAAAAAACTGTCCACCAACTGCTCTACTACCAAAAATCAATCAATTCTTTTAGCCACCCTAGCATCCCCACAACGATTATTTCTCCAAGTTGGTTTTAATTTTACAGGCTCAATATCCAGCAATCCCTTCTCCATCAAATTTTGCACAAAAAACCTCGCCAAGGAGTCAACCTGGGCATGAGGACCCCAAACCTCATTATACCCCAGTGAGAAGTTTAAATCACCTCCCAGCACTACCGAATCACCATTAACCATCGGATTTTGTAGCAATGAATCCCAAAAGGGAGCTCTGTTAATATAAGGACCATAGACATTAAGCACTGAAAGAGAAATCCCCAATTCTTCAGAAAAAACT
>LPNX010991040.1:11185-26683 GCA_001517045.1 Pseudotsuga menziesii | reverse complement strand
TCAAAATTATTCAAAATAAAAAGTGACTAGCCAATATTGGCTAGACAAGCAGACGGATCAACTGATACACTGGAATCAGACTTTGAACAAGTCTGTCAACTAGATGCTCCTCAGGTAACCCAACTTATGGTACAAAAAGTTGGATAACAGGGTGGTGTCTAGGGACACCATTATGGTATGATCTCGTGGATTTTTGGCGAGCCTAAGAAGGTAAATGCTCGATGGTGCTTTCAATTTTAGAGAGTCTGAAAGCACAAAGAAGACTCCGGTGGGGGCTCTTTTTCATTGGTAGTCTCCTATGCCCGAAAAAAGGATAAAAGTATACATAGGAGAGCTCACCCATCCTTTGGGGGATGAGAGACTTCTTTACCATTGGTAGTCCAATCACGGCAGAAAAGGTTAAACCTATACTAACTGAACGGTCATTCAGATACTTTTATGAGCATGAACGAAACCAAGTTTGCTCGGCAATATTTTCTTGATGAGAAGGTTGGAAAAGAGTTTAATGAGAACTTGTGGTCAGCTTTTTCATAAAGTATAGCCCCTCTGCCCGAGAAAGCATAAACGTATGTAGAGGGGAACAGTCTTGGCTTGAATACGCCAAGCTTGTCCTTTTCAATTGATGGTCTACATGGCACACAAAAGGAGGTAAATGATACAATGTAGACACCGTTTCCTATACTTTAGCAAGCAGGAAAGGAAGCAGCTACGATCGACTATCTTTTCATTGTTTTTAGGAGTCAGAAAAGAGCTTAAACGAAACTCTAGTGCGGTCAACCGATTGCGGTGGCACAGGCGGTGCTGCATGTCAGGACGGTGGACAAAGGTCCAAAGGTCATCCACGCAGTATGGATGGAGCAGAAGGCTCTCAAACATACCAATACATGCATGGGATAGATCACGATAGAGGCTCGCAAGTTAGAGCGGTAGAGGCACACAAACCGAGGTGGCTCTTAGATAGAGGCCAAGAGTGTGTGTGTGTGTGTTACGGTGGATGGACTTTACTACATGCGATGTGAGTGCAAATATGGGGGTAGTTATATTCCAAATACATACAAGAAAAGTAAATTGTTTTGTGGACAATGGTCCAGAATTCCACGTAAGGTGCGGTGAATGGAGAAGACAACTATGTGTTAAAATACAAAATATAAGTAAAAAATGACATTCCTTAATGGGTGATGGCCCGAGAACTCGAATGAGTAGCAATAGAGAGGTGTTATACAAGTACAGGTCCATAGACACTCGCATCGTTATGTCATGGCTCGTGAATCGAGGTGACTTGTGGGAAATGGCCCTGAAATTAATTTATTAAACATGAGACGATGGTCTCATAAAGAGATAGAAGTTTGAGTTTAGAAATGTGAGAGGTGTCTCGAACTAATTCCAGGTGACTTTGGAGTAGAAGCTAATGGTGTTGCCCCTGATTTGTGTTAAAAAACGTTGAAAAACAAGAAAGGGAAAAAACTACGCTATAAGGGACTCATAGTGGTTATATTAGGAATATAATCTCTTGAGGTGGAGCCCGTTGCGCGGCTTCTTCAAGAGTTGACTGTCTGAGCCAGAAAAGAGGTATGCCCCCTTGCCGAGACAAAGGTCATTGGCAAGGCGGGATGATGAAATCTGGTCTTTTATGGGAAGAACTGATTCCACACTATGGTTTAAAGGGAATGGGGTAAAACCGAAGGAGGTCTTACATATATATCCGTCATTGCATAAGTGGTTCCAGGATAGATCAGGTGGATCTTCCACAGCTGATGAGACGGAAGGAAAAATGGTGCTAGAGATCATGTAAATGGTATTGGTTGTGGTTTTTGTGGCCTTGCCCCCGATCTCTACTGAAGGAAGAGGGGTAGGCCTGGAGATGAGAGGAGTCTTTGATGGACATAGAGGTAGGTGCAACATAATATAAATTGGCTGGACATGAGTCAACACATCTTGGGGCCTCGGAGGTAGGGTAGGTGGTTTAAGGTACCACATAGGATCTCCCAGTGTGAAATCTTGTAGATTGCAGGTTTCCAAGACAGACTTACTCACGATCTTGGATGGTAGGAAAAGGAAAAGGAAAAAAACAAGGAAAAGGATCTTGTTGATCGGGAATGAACCCCAATGTTTCCTTGGTAACTGGGGTTGCGGTTGTGGTTGGGGAAACAATGGAAGAGACAGTTCTAATGGACAATCAGTGATGGTGGAGACAATAGGGTCGGCTGAACTGGACATCATGTAAATGGAAATGGTGTCCGAAGAAGGAGGTGGGGGGTGAACTTCTTCGATCAAGGTGATCTTAGACTCAAGGGAATGTTGACAAAGGTCAACTAGAGCCATTCAAAATTTGGGCAAGTCTTGGCAATGGTGAGAATAATGGCCATACAAGTCGCAAAGGGGGCAAGCATGGTTTGTTCTCAATTCCTTGTTCCTGACCATCAGTGCGGTTGGGAGTTCAACCACAAGGATGTTTTCGTTTGTATCCATGGCATCTAAATGCACATGGATCATTGGGATTTCAGGGCAGCTTTGAGTTGGATGGCTCTGTTGTTCATAGATGGCAGAAGGTGGGACTTGTTGTGGCTCTGCGGTGGCTTTGGCATTCTTGCCCCTGGCCCTTTTCGGGTGGGGCGATGCGGGTGCAGGTGCAACAGTTGGATTTTGCGGGTCGGGTGGAGGGTGAGACTCCAACGCGATGGCTTGCACCGGGTTTAAAACAACCTAGGGCATTGTTGGTTGAGCCAATGTATCAAGATACCACACCGAAATTCCCAATGTAAAGTTGGGTAAGCTTAAAGTGGCCATTATCGGTTTTCTCATGACACCAGGTGGGGGAAAGAGGAAGGGAATCGTGTGGACTGGCAATGAGCCTAGATAACTCCCTGTTGGTTGCATGTGGGGATGCGGTTGTGGTTGCAGCTGCACAAAACACTGCTACTGCAAGTGATGTTGCGGCTGCGGACGATGTTGTTGTTGTGGTTGGGGCTACGGCTACGGTTGTTTTTTGGGTACAGCGGTGCTTGATGAGACCATGCACAAGTCTGCAGTTTTGTTTTGTGTCAGTGGCAGTGACACTAAGTGGAAAGGAGCCACCATGGTGGGATCAAAAAAAAACCCAGGGCCCACATTCAATAATGGAGCGGCTGGTGTGTTGTCAACCATAGTGTTGATTGTAGGGATGACATTAGCATGTGTAGGTGTCCCTTGTGTCTCAATAGTGGTGATGGTCGGGATAACATTGGAAAGTGTCGTTAACCCTTGTGGATCATGATAAGTGAGCTGATCAACCATCACAATCTTCCCTTTTTGGGGGAACATCATGAGATGGAAGACAATTGATGCGACCTCTCTCATGGCGTACATATAACTTCTTTCGAGGAGAAGGTTATAGTCCAGTTGAGCATTGAAAACCTCTATGTCAATCAACACTGTCTTCCCAGCTAATGTGATGGGGACATGGGGGAGGATTCCTTGGGATTTAGTGGGATGTCCATCATAATCCCACAGAGTTGTAAAGGATAGTTTTAGAATTGGTGATCTAAGTTTCTGCCAAACCAAGGTAGACATAACGCACGTGGATGCCCCCTCATCCACTATGCATCGGTGCACAACCAGGTTCTAGATAGACACCGGGATTTGGAAGGTAATTGTGGATGGCATGCGTGGTTCTCTATTCTCCATGTCAAATGTGATAAACTTGGAGTTGGAGGGGTCTACTACCACAAGGGCGGCTAATAAGGCTTTCCGTTATGTTGGGCATGTTTTAAGTACCTCAAGAGAGGACATGGTAGTTGGTGTTTGGGCCAAATCATCCACAATGCTATAGATGACTGTAGCTCTAGCCGTGGTGTTATTGGAAATCCTACATATGTGGGGGAATGGGAATGGGGGTAACTGAAGAGGTAGGTTGACTATTTTGGACGTTGATGCCACTAATGTGTCAGTAGGTTCGGTGGTGGTACCGTACTGATTTTTTCTGGTTTGCAAATTGACCTCTTCAATCATCATATCTAGCAAGTGGTGAACACTTGTTTAGGCCATGGGAGGTGCCCCCAGAGCATTGGTATTGGGTTGGGGAGGAGGTGCGGTTGCCACCAACCCTTGGACCGGTAGTGGGTTTTGAAGCACCATAGGAGGAGGTCCTTGTAATGCTGGGTTGGGTTGGGCTTGATTTGTAGCATTGGCGGCCTGTTGAACCTTTTTCTGAAAGGCTTGCTTAGCTTGACCCATGAGGGGACACTAGAATGTGTAGTACCCATAAACATCACAGAGTGTGCATGGTTGGTTTGTGCGCAATGGGGCATTGTGTCTTGGTGTGTTTGGTCATGGGGGGTTTTGAGCTGTCCGATTTTCCACGGCATTGTTGGGAGGGTTTGGTTGTTGACCGTCTCCCTGCGGTTGGTTGTTGCCTTGGTTCCGGGGCTAATTATTTCTAGCTTTCCCTTGTTGGTTGTTGGGGGCAGGCTGGTTGGGACGGTTTTGTTGTGTAAACACTTTTCCCAACGGAGTGGGTGGAGTGGGGGCAGGGCTTGAACCGCTTGCACCGGCAGTGCATAGTATATTTGAGTGGGAGGTGGTGCCACAAATGTGGTCATTTTCCCCACATACTGCTGTGTTGGCCAAGCCATGGCCTAAGCCTATTGCAGTCGTGTAGGCTATGCGTAGGAATTTGTTGCTCCAGACTAGGACATCATTCTAGCATAGTCCAAAGCTTGGTTTTGGAAAGCAACATTAGTAGTGTTGCTTGGTTGTGGTGTAACGGCAGGTGGTGTTGGACGGTGCTGTGGCTGTTGGGAGACCAAGCCTATGATGTTGTCCATATCATGAGATGCTCCCAGTGCATCACGATAAGAGGTGCCTGCATGGGGAGCATATGGGATGACAGTGTACAGGTATCCATACTGAACATAGATGAGGTCAAACTATTGAGATTTCAGTATGGCCTCTTCTTAGGATTGGGGACGTTCAGATGTGACATCCTTTGCTATGGGTGGGAGCAAGGTCTTAAGGAACCAATCCAAGAAGATATTGTCATCAAGTTGTATTTTACATAGGCTACGACATCGTCGCCACTCATGGATATGGTCAGTTATATGAGTGGTAGTGTTTTGACGGTAGGATAACAGGATCTCCACCCCCTCATCATATCTGACAAGGAGTTGGAAATACTGTAGAAACATGAAAGCTAGGGAATTGAAATTAGGGTACTTGGCTTGTGGCAGCTCAATGTACCATTTGGTCGTAGTGCCTGTAAGGGTGCATTGGAATAGTCTCAGTCTGATGGAATCATCTACGATGATGTTTGATGAGAACCATAGATGGAATGTCATTATGTGGTTTTGGGGGCATTCCCCTGCTTCGCCTTCAAACTTGGGGATCTCTAATGGAATCTTAGTTGGCATGGGTGGCCAGAAAGCTTGGTGGCAGATGGGGTCATTTGTTAACTGAGCGAAATCAGGTAGGTTAAGATGAGCCATGAATGGCAGATTTGACCCCAGGTTGATGTGGGATGGAGCTACAATGGTGATAGGATTTGTAGGTGCATAATGCATCTGCATAGCTGGGGGCACTTGCGGTGGCACCATTGTGGATGGGCCAATGCCCCCAAGTGTTGTGGGGGTGACGGTATGAGTGGCAGGGACATTGCCTCCATGTATGACAGTATGGGCCATGTAAGTGGATGGTCTGTTGCCCCCCTATGTGGCAGGAGGGGTAGTGTGCGTGGAAGGGCCACTAGCCCCATGTGTTGCAAGTGGGCCAACTTGGCTAGTCATTATAAGTGGTGGCAGTTGACTGATGACAGTTTGCATGACTGTGCTTGGGCCACCTGCAGGGTTGTTGGTGATAGGTTGTGGTGTGGATAGGGGTCCACTCACTAGTACAAGTGATCAATTTTTCCACGGCAAAACGTGGCAATATCCACGGAAAAGCGTGGATATTGCCACGTCTAAGAGTTTTTTTTTCCGTGGAAACAATTCCGTCGCAATAGAGACAACCCCTAATTTGCATTGCAAGAGCGACAATGTTCTATATTTCGTTAGATGTCTAAGCCGTCGCTATATCCACGCCTGGCCGTCTTTGTATCCACGCCTGGCCGTCGTTATATCCACGCTCTGTATAAGGTTTAAAAAAAAAAACAAACCCAGGAAGAAGACGTCGCTATAGCCATGCCTTCCCATCTCTGTATCCATGCCTTGCCGTCTCTGTATCCACGCCTAGCCGTCCCTGTATCCACGCTTTGTATAAGTTTAAAAAAAAAATGCAAACCCCAGGAATAGCGACGGGGATGCTATACCTGCGACGGGCAGACAAATTGGTCATGTAATAAGAGAGAACCAGCAGGGAAACAGGTGCACTTGTTGAAAACCATTGATAATCCAAAGCAATTTTCACCTAAGCCTCTGCACGATAAGCCTCTGTATGATCTAGCCACTTTTTGCAATACTTTAGGCTCTCTTATCTCTTTCCATAAACCTCTTTGTTATTTCCTTGGTATGGAATGGAATGTACCTGTCAGTTTGTTGCTGATCATGATTGGGAGACACTGTAGGATGGGTTATGAATCTTGGGAATTCTTTCCTAGTTTTAATCTCTTCAAAGTTCAGACATGTGGGAATGCAACTTGGCTAAGACTCATAAGGAGTTGTCATTTTTGGGTTTATCATGATTTCTTCTTGGTTGATGTGTTTATCATTATATGAACTGTACTTGCTGCAATGTATGTCTAAAGACTAATATTCTTCTTTGTGGCATTCATGTGGTTTTGCTTAGAAAATTAACGAGTATAGTTTTTTTACAATTTTAATGGGTGGGTTTATTTGAACATAAGTCTATTCCTATTGTTAGTTGGAAGTTGTGTTGTACATTGAAGGCAAATGGGAGAAACTGATGTGGTTAATATTGTGATTGAATGGCCTGCAGTAGCTTTGCAATCCTAGCATTCTCTGTCATCTATTTCCTTTAAAGAGGATGCACTCTCTCATCCTAACCAGGGTTAATTATTAAAAATGATTGGATAAACTGTGATCCTCCTCATGCTTGGACTAAGCAAAATTAGAGTATATTGGTTACCAAAGTTTGAAAGAGGAAACAAATTAAAGGCTTTATCTGCCTATGGGGTAGAGGATTCTAACATCTTTCATTTTTGGAGAGGTGTCTCCAAAGAAAGATTGACAATAGGTCCAGAACGTTGGACAAGATTTCCTAAAGAGTCATTTGATGCTTCAAATAAATTTCTTTCCCTCAGAAATTTTAGACATGCCTACAACCAAAGTAACAAGTGTTCAGTAATGAAAAGATACAACATTCAGTCATCAAGAACTTTACAATGAGGATAACAAATAAAGCAGCCTTTCAATTTACCTCAAATTGACTTAGGAATCAGTGTCCACTAAATACCCAAGTATGCAACATTAAGTAATTAAGAATAATTACACAAAAACAATAAACAGAGAGAAGCTTACCTCAAATAACTTATCGCGTTGACTACTAAGATTATCATTTAGCCACTTTTCCAAATTCAAAAACTCCCTTTTTGATGCAAGAGCAGCAAGTTCAATTGCAAAGGAAAATGGAGTCAAGTCCAATACCATAGTTAAGGCCTGCAGATAAGGTTTTCTTCATAAGAATTAAAAGAAGCTATACATTGAAGATATATTCCTTCAATGTTAACATTGTAGAAAAAAACAGTAGAGTTTTCCATGCAAAAAATATTGGATATGAAGTTCTCAAAACAAGTAGAACAAATTCTAACTTGAATTTCTGGCAGATGCCTAGTGATGAAAGTCTCTTGAATGCACACTTGCCTCCAGAAGGATCACCATTCTGTCCCTGGTTGAATTCTCAAAGAAAATCTAAACAGAGTTTATGTCAACTAATAAACTTTCCTAAGACCGACCTATCACATTTAAGGTGGCCCAATCCTTGGATCTTGTGAAGATATTCCCTCTCTGAGTTTGCAACGTGGCCTCATGTTGGCCCATAGAGAATACTGGTTGGGATGTGCATACCTTGCAGCTCCAGACAACATTCTAATCACTGCAAAAAATCTAATGATGTTGTAAGACTAAGGCTGCTTCCACAACCAGGTAGCTAAGTTTGGATGGCCATATTTTTAGTTGTTCCTAACACTTGGATGATATTTAAGTTAGTACCTTGTATAAATGTCTATAGCTTCAGAGTTGTTGTTCAGTGAAAATCATGGAAGAACAAACCTTAGCACCTAAAGTATTTGAATTCTCTTTTACAGAACATTATCTTTTGGATCATTACTAAAAAACACCATTATTATTTGTGCTTATCTAAATATAACAATAAGTGGGCACTCTACTAGGTTCCACTTAGTGGGGGGCATACCATTCTTGATCAAAACACACTGGCGATACCAAAGCTTGATCTCCAAATAGTTGCTAAATGCTTGTTTTGAAGCAAAATCTATATCCTATTTGAAACCTTGCACAAACTATCCTTATCCAAAACATAGATAAAGTAAAAGTGTAATTTCCATCTTCTCAGTCATTATAAGTCTGCAACTTTTAGAACTGTAAGTACTCCAAAAAGGAAAATTCACAACCAAGAGCAGAAAGCTCAACTGTTCCTTTGATATATCTTATCTGTTTTTGGGAGTCTTTATCGTGTGTCTGCCAAACACTATATGGTCTCAGAAGATGATATACATTCAACATGTAGATGCCTATCATAATGTCTGGTTGCTTCATACATAAGCTAGTGAAACCAGATGCAGATAGAAGGGATCAAAATTTGACAAAATATTCTATTCACTGTGACTACAGACACATCACATAACAACCATGCATCTGGATTTATCAAACCCTTATATACAAAACCATTATCTTTATCCAACACATAATTGATCATAATTATCCTTTGACAATGTGCATTGATTTTACCTATATCATCTTCTGCTGCACTTTGTGCACAACCAACAACATCCCACCAATCAACTCCAATACAGAGGCTCCACCAAAATCTGGTAATGGATGAGAATAATCAAATTGTAGGCCAGTGAATGTAACCACAATATAAATACAGAGATGCAACAAGATAACAAATAAAATCAACTTCATACCTGTCTGTAATGGCTCGTTCCAAGGCTGCTGCATTACCCTTCCATTGACTACTTTGACTAGAAGGAGGTAGAATACGTAGAATCTCCAGTACACTGCAATCCCTGCTGTTATCATGCCAAACTGAGGCCAGACAACAGCTAGTTGAAGAGAAAGTTGGTAGGGAAACAAAAACCCCAACTGGGGCACAGTAGTAATCTATGGGAGAAAAGTTATTGCTAGATAATAAATGAACATCGCCATAGAGAAAATCAAAATCAACCTCCCCCCCATGACTTGAAAAGACAATTCTTGCTAGCATCCTTACGTCATTGTGCTGATTAGCTAGGTCAGAGTTAAATTTGTCACTATTTCCACCATTTGAATTTCCTGGTGTAGCAATGGATAGAGAACCTTTGTAGTCCTTAGTTGGAGATATGTTCATATTTACCGTGTTCTTCCAGATAGTCATCATTGGTGCTTGTCCACCAAAATTTGTATCAGAATTTTCAAAAAGGGGATGCAGTGAAACCTGTTGACATGAGCTTTCCCACCACTGCACCCTCCAACCAGTTAGAGAGGGCCCCTCTTCAGGATTGTGAGGAGACATATATTGGCCTGATGGAATATAATTTGAATGTAATTAGTAATTTAGTACACTAAAAAGAATAGTTAATTCAGCTATGTTTGTGATCAGACTGTTTGCTAGCAAATCCACATATAGTGGATTTACCTATAAATAGACTTAATAAAAGTAGCAATCTCAAATTCTCATGTGGACAAGATATTACTAGTTATAGAATGCAACTAAATAGTTGCCTAGCATTCCAACAAGCATGTATTCCTTTTAGACAGAAAACAAGAGAGGCAGAATAACAAGGTTCAAAATCCCAGCTATGATAGTTCCTCAATGATGCTCAGATTTAGGACCTGGTTCAGCTCTTAAAGTGCACAAATGAAACAAACACTTATCAAAGACCATGAAAATAAGGAAAAATAAACAACTTAATATTGTGTAAATCAGAAACCCATTGTTAGACATAGAGATGATAATCACTAAAAGTAGAATCCTTTTATTCTATATGAATGCTTTTTCCCATTTCAGATCTCCTAATGTTCCTGCTTCTCACCCTAGATTCTTTTTTCTTAGTTTGGCACCCTTCATAGTTACTCTTAGAAACAATTTCAGACTCAACTTCTCAAAAAAATACATTCCAGAAAAACTAGAATCAAATTTGAATTCACTAGAGGCAAAAGGGAGAATTATAAGTAAACCTTTACTTACCATCATGGCATAAACGAGAGAGACAACAATGAATGCTCTCCATTCCACAGTAATGAAACTAACTCTACATCCTTGACCTTTCTCAGAGGTGGAGGAGCTTTTGTTGGGTCTTGATGAAGCTTTCTTATTATATACCTCACCTTCAATTCAGCCATTTCAGTTATCCATAAGCAGATCAAAGCATATCAAATACTTAGCACTCCTTCACATTTGTCAGATTCAGAGGATAATATTTTAAATGTGAATACAGTTCACTCACCTTATCGAGAGTGATTGCAAGACTCTAAAGTATTTGATTGTAGACTCCCTCCGCATGTCTCCACAGATAAACATATAATCAGGTCATCAATAAAATAATATTTTTTCCTACAGATAAACTAGTTGCAGAAAACTGGTGCTCCTTAGTCTGGTATTTGAATCTCTGCATCGCTCTTCTCGTACTCGAAGAGAATCTCAACACCAAATTTCTTTTTTTGCTTTACAGCATGCTTTAATATTTGCTCAGGAAGCTTCCTTCTTTCAAAATTTATAAACCTCACCTGGTGTGAAATAACATGTACCAAATAAGTCTACAAAAACAGTATATTAAAAACAAAGCTTAAAATGTAGAGCAATAGGATGCAAAACGCACCACACGAGCTGAAAATGCCACAACCCAATTAGGAAACCCAGAAAGCAGGCGAGTCCCAAGACCTGCACTGTGCAAATCCCTCATGTCTTCTTCAGTGACAGAATTTGTTGTGCAATCTTCAAGGAGCAATTGATTTCTATGTAGTAAGCCATGGAATTCCTTTAAGACCTGACATAAGCACCATACGACAAAATAATGTTACTATACTTTGTCCAATATAATCATCTTAGTATGCTATGCCCAACATAATCATCGCTATATGATGTCACTTGCCAATTCCAAGAGAAAAACACAGAATGATAAATCAACTAAATACAAACGTTTGTGTATGTCCATGGGCATGGTTGAATTCACAAAGGGATGAGCAAAACATTTTTTGAATTCTGATATTACCTTTTGAAAAGCTCCTGCAATCGCAAGATTTAAATAGCTACCCATGCAACCATGACTGCCACAGAGACACACAGACACTTCATACTCTTCCTTGCTTTGCAAAAAGTTCAACATATTATTAAATTCCTGCAGGTCAATATAGAAAAACATAAATAAATAAATAAATAATCATCACTTACCTCTGTCAGGGAATTATAATCAAATGTGATTTCTTCCCCATACCATATAGGCCTTAATGTATATATGCCTATCTGGTATTGGCCACCAACCGCAGTAAATCTGTTTCAGACAATATCGTAAAACCAATCAATCAACAGGCAGGAAGATCAGTGATATAAAAACAAATGTTTCTCTTTTTTGGTATTGGTATTGTCATAAGTGAATTTCAGTAATGTCTTCACTTCACTAATAGAATATTCATAAAGTAACTGCCACCGGAAATTTCAAGTAGAATTTAATTTTGACCCACAACAATTTTGTCCTAGGAGCAACTTGAATATGTAAGAGAGTTTGGAAGTTCATTATGATATTTAAAGTAGTGCAAAAAATATTTGCAATTAGCAAATTTGCAATTATTTCTATGCTTATTTCATTGATCAAAACTTTACACATCAAAACAATTGTTCCAATATAAAGGAAGCAAAAGTGCATCTACAAAAGTCGATCTAATCGATGAATTACATGTAGGATTCACCAAGCAAAATTAATTAATTAGAACATAGAAATCTGTCAAACATGAGTGTAAATTAACTGGCCATTTTTTATTTCATAAGCAAACCTTCCAATATTGGAATATACTATAGAGATATACCAAAAGTTTAAAACCAACAATATATGAATGTATGTGTTCAATGTGAACCTAAAAATATTACATCGCAATCATAAGGTCAAATATTTTATTAATCTCCACAGGTGACCATAAGAATAGGTCAACGGGACTAGAAAATATATGTCGAAATCCTGATGTGAGAGTGCCAAAGCTACTCCTAACTTTTAAGTGCCACAAAAATGACTTACAAGTAAAATTCAAAATAGTAGTGAGTCAGAAAGGGTAAACCCTAGAAGACTCAAGACAGAGGCACTACTTAGCATCAGAAGTAAAGATGGATGTAGAAAGAGTGGAGCTATCCATGTTGTTGTCTATCACTGGTAAAGTACCAATGCAAAACCTGATATAATATTCTAGGGAGTGTCCACAGCTCAGAGGGCCACAACAGTCGAAAGAATATTTCTCTTGAGAAGCTCGTATGTCATCGTAGCAGAAGAGCAATATTTTTCTTCTGTAATTGCTGCAAAGTTGATGGTGAACTTATTCATAGACTCAATGTCTGACAATATGCTATTCAGACAGAAACCAAGTATGAAATGGATGCTTCCATGATTTGATGATCTAGCAGTGTCTTTTCCATTGGTGCATGCCTTTTCAACAACAACTCAAACCATTTGCACCACTGCAAAGATTAGGCCCAAAAAGCAAACCGTGCCGAATGAAGGATCAAATGCATTTCTGCAAATTTCAGTAGCAAAAACTCATGACTAGTTTAAATAGATTTCATGAGGTGTCTTTTTACAAAATTCTTATATTAGAAAAAAAAATCCATATAAATAACAATGATCATACACCCAGACATTGGTTTTCGGCAGATAGATAGAATTTGATCAAAAAACATTTTCGTTAATCAAATAACACACCAATTCACACCTTCAAAAACATAAACACAACATTTGGTCTCGCATCAAAACCATATTTTGAAATCTCTCCGAACAGGAAGGATTTCCAATGGATTAACTCTTAATTTTTCTACAATACAACTTAGCAAAAAAGTACTCAAAAACAAATTTTGAACTTTCTCCAGTTGTCTTATGCCACACGTCTTCTCTAATCCAAACTTTCCAGTATAAACTTGGTGGGCAAACCTGTTTATAAATGTTTTTATAAGAAACTTGTAGTTTTTCCCAATATATATCTACAGATTAAATTTTTTACTTGACCCCGTCCCCAGCTCTCATTTTTATATATTTAACCTCTCTGCCCAAAGAAAGAAAAAAACAGAAAACAAAAGAGAAACTCCTGACCTGACAGAATTTCTGAAGGTTGCAGTTGAAGAGGTCCCAGATATTTGAAAGTACCAATGTGCAACTGTACCACTGATTACATAAACTTGAGTCTTAAACATTGTTGTTGCAGACCATATAATTGTGAAAATGGCTACCCCATAGTAGGCAGGTACCCATGGGTCCTCTTTCCAATCAAACCCATTGAATCGCCCATGTATTCATACTCTTCAATCTTTGAATTGGGTATAACCTTACCACTCATACGGGAAAAGAAAAGCAAACCTATGATGGAAACCAAATACAGAAAGAGCAATAACGTTAACCCAGGAAAAACCAATAACAACCCCATGTTCCTTCTAAGAGCTTCAAAAGAAGTGTGAAGAATTCTAAGTGTCAACTCTATGCTATCTCTGTTTGCATAGATTACCCAAACAATGACCCCACAAAATGCAAATATAAATAGAAATACAGAAATCCAGAGAGCAAGGATAAATGATTCCTTGCAATTTTGATTGACTACACATGCCACAAACCATAATACATTCATAAAAATGGGAATGAGAGTGAAGAAAGGAAGGCATGCATAGATAATGTATTTTGTGAAAGTGTTCAGTAGCCATAGTAGACCAAAAAGACAAGGAGGACTGAAAACCAGGGTGATTGCAAGCATCCACACCAATTCCTTAGAAAGATGTCTTAGATGCTAAAATTACAGTTGTAGTTTATTAGAGATCGGTGTGGGAAGAATTATTTCTTCATCCTTAAACTTATCTCTGGTAATCAACAATGAATCATATTTAGGTGATGCCAAACTATGATCAACAACTTCTCTCACACAGGTTCTGGAATCATGGCGATAGACAAAGGATCCCACATGCTTATAATTGCTATTATGATGACTAATGGAAAACACACACCCTGCATAGGTTGCTAGCACAGATATCACAAAAATGATTAGGAAGCACATATCATGATAATATCTGTGTCCATAATTATATGTAATTTCTGAATAATTCTCAACAGTGGAAATCTCTCTCTGTTCTATACTCTTTTACTTTTCAAGGAGAGGATGTGAGTAATTGTCGAATAATATCAATCCACCACAAGGTGTGTTATTATCTACCATGTTCCAATGAGGAGATGCACTTCCTCGCATAATTTCTATGTATCTCCCATAAGCATAATATGTATCTCCCAAGAGACTCCTAGAAACATGCACCAGGTGCTCTAGGTCAACCCTCATTATTTTACAATTTGAACCATCATCAAACAAAAATGTCACATTATCCACAATCTCAACCACCCTGCCCAGTCAAGTTCTATGAATCACATAATCACCCTCTGCAAAGGCCCTTTATCAGTCTTAGTTTCCTGCTGGAGACATTTGGTTTAATTTATCCAACAGGTGTTTTCAGATCTACCAAAATTTCGACATTGACTACTGTTCATTTCTTCCCTTTTAGATATGAAACAACTGCAAAAATGTCACCATGCAAGAAACTCTTATCAATTACCATAATATTTTCATTTTTTGCATTTGTCTCCAAAGGGTTTGACAAGATTACCCATGCATGATCCCCTGAAAGAGATTCAACATCATCCTGATATTCGTTATCACTATCTGAGTTTGAATCAACTGCGACTTTAGTCACCAATCCAAACAAACCCTCTTCTAAACCATGTTGGATTACATCTTGTCTGTAAACACTTGCGACAGTTGGATTTTGAGCACCTTTCCATAAAGACTTTGTCAAACCTAAGGAGATTTCTTTTAGTTTTCTCAAAGCTAAGGCACTTTCCCTTGATTTCCCAAAGGCATGGAGCTTCAATCTATTTAAGGATCATGGAATATTTTTTCTATGGCCGGTGGTTTTTCATTATATGCCAAGGGGTTTAGACAATTCCAGGGAGTAGTTGTTTGTTCCAACCACTCTATCCCTGGCATAAGACTAAGAGTATCCGGCCTATTCCTTTAGGATCCATAGAGGTGAGCTTTCAAAGTTCCTTTCAAAGTATCGAGCTATGAAAACAAAATAAGGGAAGTTACAATAAAGGATCTGGCCTCCTCACAGTTTCCCTATGGT
>LPNX010991039.1:50505-65484 GCA_001517045.1 Pseudotsuga menziesii | reverse complement strand
ACGTCATGTAAATTAAGCAGAGACAAAAATATATGAGCAAAGATACTTGGTTTCAGAGTTCACTTTGACAACAAGAATGTTTTACCATAACCGGTACCATGCTCTCTTAGATATGAATAGTTTGACAATCGGTCACAGCACTTAAAGTTAGTTGGATGAAGGAATATAAATAGTATATTTATCCCCAGTAGATTGTATAAAAATGGGAATGAAGTGGACATGAAGCATCGTAGTGAAACACTGAAACTCCAAGCGGGTTGTTGTTTCAACTTTCGCAACATTTGTTATACACGCAACATAAATATTAAAGGAAGCTAGTGAGAAAATAAAAACTCTTACAGTAACAGTTTTAAAAGGTTCCTCTAAATGGACACTTAAATATCAATAGAGAGATGGATTCTTATGTGAAAAGCATGGACTCTTCCTTTTTAGGAACAAGTGGAAAATACAAATACAAAGAATCTGGATTAAATAAAGTCTATTTATAGTTTTAAACTATTCATATGAAAAGATGGATTATAATTAAATATTCTCCTTCAATTGAGTAGATTTATTGCTCTTCATAAAACTTATGGTAATGAAACAATTCATTAAAAGTTTGTTGTGACAAGTATCTCCATATGAAAAATCTTATAATTAAATAATTTTCGAGTGGAATAGATTTATTCATGTTTATAAAATAATTGTTTATTTCATAATACAATTTTTTTAAAATGTCTTTATATAAATAAAGATATAAATTATGATTAAAAATCTTCTCCCTTCAAAAAAAACTGATGAGTTTGGAACTGTTGTGATATGTTTTTTTATAGTTTAATATGAATGAGAAATGTAATTATGTGGAGTTGATACATAATACTTTAACATTTAACAACCTCTTTGATTTTTTGTGCACTTAGGAACACACTTTTAAAGCGAGTCTGAACCCGATGAATAATAAATTGTCATTTAACAACCACTTTGATTTTGTGTGCACTTAGGAACACACTTTTAAAGCGAGTTGTGTAACTAGGGGACTATTTTCTCCTTATTTTCGGCTGGTTTTTACTTGTTTTTGTCCATGAATCTTCACTGAATTTTCAAAACTTGTAAGAATATTGTTAGATATTCTAGAGTGTGGGTGTTTGAGGATTTTCACTTCACTGCACTCATTCACTTCAATGCACTCATTGTTATTTAAATGCAATGTTTGTGGGGGCTTAAGATGGTTTTATTTTTTTAATTTTAATGTAATGTTAGTGTAAGGGGGTTAAGTTGGGGGGAGGGGGGGTTAATGTTTTTCAACAAAGTTCCAATATAGTTTATAATGACTATTGATGTTTATTTTTTTTGTTTATGAATGTTTATTGATTGTATTTTAAATTTGTACATTTTGGATATACACACAATGGAATCACGAAAGATATCTGTGAACGTTTATGGATAAATAGCAGTGATGATTGCATCAAAAAGAACTGTTGAGGTATCTGAGAATGTTGAGCCTCAAGATGAAGTTTTGACCTTTGAGGAATCAAAAATTAAGAATGCTAGAGAATGGAAATATGCGGCCGAAGAAGAAAGGACAAATTATTTTTGGCATTTGAAGGAAAAATATCAAGGAAAAGTGGATAGTATTCACTTATATTGTGCTACATTTCAATTTCTTCAATCAGATTACCAATCATTGGGATTGTTGAGAGATATATGTGTGATGCCGAGTATAGAAATTGTTTATGCACAAGTGAAACAAGTGAATACCTTTGCCAAAATTCGATATTGTTTGAAGGTTTCAAAATATAATGTTCAGGAAACTTTCACACCCTTCTGTGAAGGGGTTGTACATGATATTGAAAGCGGGAGAGTAAGTTTCAATATTGAGATTATTTTAAAAAAAAATTTCTTATAACTTGGATATCACAATGTAATAGATTTAATACAAATTTTTTTTTGCAGGATTTTGCTAGGTCGATTTCAAACATGTTGAATGGAATTTATTATACAGAGGAAAATCATATGGATGTCGTTAATGCTGCACTTCAAAAGGGAAAAGAACCAAGGCTGAATAAAAAAGTTTCAAATGTTAAAACTGAAGAAGTACAAGAACAAAGAGGAAATAGCATCCGAGAATCAAATCAGGTACCTAGAAATGTTACATTTAAATCTTTATCTCACCCAAGTGGACACGCTGAAATTGTTTCCAATGAGCTGGCTACTACTGTTCGTAAGAGTAAGAATAAATCCCGTATAAGAAATATGGTTGAGGGTGCTTCAATTCCTTATGAAGGAATTGTTGATTTAGATGGAATCCCTTCAAGATAGAGAAGGAGGAGATCTTCTGCTTCTAATTCCAATGTTATCCATGAATATGAGAGCGAAGATTCTGGGGGTAATAGGGAAATCATTACTTCGGGTGCTGATCTAGAGGATGGAATTGTCAAGTCAAAACAAAATGCCATTCGAGATCGATTGCGGAGGGATAAATTGGTTAACAATGGAATTACATTTGAGTTGAATGTGAATCAACTTTTTAGACCCACAGAAGGGAAAAATCAATTTAGAATTAGAAAACCACATCATTTGCATATTCACAACTTGAAAGCATTAATGAGGCATAATCCCTATGCACATGTGGTTGACTACCTAGTGCTTGTTGACCCGAAAGATGTTCCTACTAGAGATGAATTTGATCAAACAAGAATTTTTCATTACAAATATTATGTTCTTGGAGGGAATCATTCTACAGAGGCAAGACGAGAGTTGATGCAAGAATATCCCAATAACCCTATTTTTGAAACAGTGAAATGCATTGTTTATGTTGGTTTAACAAATGTAGAAGCAAAGTTGTTAGCATGGGATCATAACACAGATAGTGAATATAGGATGACCATGACATTTATTCAAAGGGTGAGATTCATCCACAATGAATTTTTGCAAATATGTGGTGGAGATAAATTTAAGGTTGATGCAATTTTTCGGAAACAATGTTGTCTGGAAATAGGTATCCCTATTAAAGAGGATATTGTGAAACAGAAAAATGTCAAAGGTAGTGATGCATTTAGATCTGTAGATGGATATTTCCAATTGGCATTCAGAGTAGAGAAAACATGGGATTTGGTTGAGGACATATTTAGCATGTGGGAGAATATTAGCATAAAAAATCAAAAAGTGAAAAAAAGTAAAGTTGTTCCGTGGACCGGTGGTAAGTCAGGTCCTGACATCATGAACTTGCCAGAAGACATGACTATTACACCCTGGAGAACAATGCAAGGTGTGAAGGATGAAACACTAATAGCTACAATATTGTCATGGGTAAAGTCAGGTGATTTATCAATGGAGGAAATGTGTAGTGAATTTGATAAGTAATTTGATGTTTTTTTATTGTACAAAGTATGTTTATTGAACTTAGCATTTTTGTTATGTTCTAAGTATTATGTTGTATTATTATATGTTATGGAAAACATTATTTATTGTTTCATCATCTAGTCACAAGATTTACATGAAAATACAAGAGGAGATGGTTATAATGTTGAATGAGAATAGTTTGGATGATGTCAAATGCAACTATCCAGAATCAAGCTCAATAGAAACCTTAAAACAGTTTTTTCTTGCATTCAAGAAGGTATGTTGATCTATGATACATCATGAATTATTTATTTCGTAAATCATTTAATGTCTTTTTTATTACTTATAGAAAAAAATTTCATTTGAAGATTCCAAAGAGGGGTACAGATGGAGTACCAGAGTCCTTCAAAATTCATATCCAAAGAGCCAAAATAGAACGACAAAGGAGACAACGTCTTGAAAATGTTGAACTTGATGATACAATTGATCATTATATTTGGAATGGGCTTGACACTGTGCAATATAAAGTCATTTTAGGTGGCTGTACGGACATTGCAAAAATTGTTCCTAAAAAGGAGTGCATCCTAGTTATTGCAGATATCCGTCATGGATTCAATATATGAAACACTACTTATGATTGTGAGCCTTATACTTACCAATCATTCGGTAAAGTGGTTTCAGGATTTGTAGATGTCACAACATCACCACTATGGAGATTCATTGTTTTCCATTCTGACACACAATTAGGGGGGTTGTTGACATCTTTCAAGGGTAAAGCAAAAGCAAGGAAACAACTTTATTGGTAATATATTTGCACTATTATTATCAAGTTATTGAATTTATAAATAAATTATATTTATTGATAAGTTAATTCAATTATTTTTTTTATTTTGACTGCAGGTAAAAGCCTAATATTCATAGCTCCAGCAGTGATCCATTTCTGAATGATATTGAAAACATACATCTTGCAACTTGGACAAAAGATGAGACTTATGAATCTCTTTTAATCAATAAAAAGAGTGGAGGAAAATATAGTGAGATGTTGACTTATAATGCCGTGGTTAAAAAATTGACATATGAAGAAAGGGATTTGAAAGGAGTGGTTGTAAACATCTATCAAAAGCCATAAGCTTTGATTAACTATCTCATAGATACATTTTCAATTGAAGGAGATTGGGTCTTAGATTTGTTCTCAGGTTCAGGTCAAATTTAAGATATTACATACGGAAACATATTTCAAGTTTTATTGTTTTTTATTATTCATTAATTTTTTTGAAAGTATGCTTCTTTATGTTATTTGTCTTAACTATTTTTTTTTGTTTTTGGTGATTAGGTACAACAATAGCATGCTCCTTACAAAAAGGAAGAAATTGCATATCCATTGATAATGATCCACTACAATGCAATTACACCAAGCAAAGAATTAATGCTATTCAAGTTCTTCCAGATGAATTACAAGAAGTTGGTTTGAAGAAAGGGGAGTTTAGTGAAACAATTGTGGCGAAGATGTCAAAAGAGCCTCAACCCCCATTAGGAGGGATGTTTGGAAAGGATCACTTTGGGCATCTTGCAGACAAAGAAGACCCAATGGAAGAGGACATTGATGTCCCCGAGGAAAGCCAAGCTCCAGAAAATTCTAATTTCGATGAAGAATTTGGCCTGCATGATATTGTTGATTAGTTGAGTGTCTTGAAGAAAATGTTTAATTTGACAACTTTTTGATAAGATATATTAGTACTGTTTTGACTTTCAGACTTTATTTTAGAAATAAAATCTCTATTATATTGTTTTTAATATGTTATTTGCAAATCTATGGTATAGTTTTTCATGAATTTATGTGAATCGTAACATTTTTTAATATAGTATGAAATAGTATCATTTTTATACAAAATTCTATGAAAATCTATTGAAAATGGTTGTAAATGTCTTTATTTTCTAGAATTTCTTAGAATTTTATTAATAAAAAAGTCTTATTTTGCCTATAAAAAAGTCTTATTTTAAAGGAAAAATTGCAAAATGTATATGATTTTCAATATAAATTGCTTCTAAATGTATGTTATTTTGTTAAATGTCTAAAAAACACACTTGAAATTAGAAAGTAATAATATTTTACGACGAAGATGATTCAAAGGCCCAAAAAAATGCCTTAAAATGAAAATGTGTGATACTGGTATCAACCCTTTTTTAAATGGAGGTAAAATTAGCTACTAAAATTAGGAGAGAGAAAAATGAGAACTGTGTCGAGTTCTCGTTTCATAGTATAAGTGGTTGTGTGCAGAATCAGCATAGACACATCCCTGAAATAGGGGATACCATTAAGCCCTGGGAATTCCAGTGAGGAAGGGGAGAGGGCTAATGGGGAAAGACCTAGGAAAAAATAAGAAAAAAGGGATCCAACGAAAAACAGAAGAAAAAGAGCACACGGTGTAGGCAGGACAGTGCCAAGTACGCTGGGGAAATAGGAATCTGCTAAGAGAGTGCCTACTATTTGGCATGATTGCCTATGGATATTCTGAGATTTGAATCTGAAGTTAGTTGTCCCTGCTGTCTCCTAGGAGGTTTGGCTCGGGGGTGAATAGAAGGCAAAGGAGCTGGTCCTAGTCTACGGTTGGGTGGAACATAGCTGCTTCCACCGTAGTCGGTGCAGCTAATCTATAGGTTTTGAGTATGAGTTTGATGATTTTTTTCTGTATACTGAAATCTGTATTATATTCTCTTAGATTACATTTTATTTAAGTGTGAAAATCATAGGGTATGCTGCAAGTAAAATATTATCTGGTTGAATTATTATGGCTAGGAAGCAAATTTGTATATGAATAATTATATGCATTTTCCTATAGGTGACAGTCCTATTCTTATTCACCTCGACTGGGTTATTCAGGAGGGTTTGTATGCTACAACCTTAATTTTTTAATGCATAGGGTATGAAAGATTTTTAATTCTAGTTCTTGCGTATACAAGTAGTAGATTAGATTCGAATTGCTATGATGGATTTACATTCCAAGATATTGTTTACTTTGTGTATACACGTATAGATCCACAGATGACATGCCTTTTAAAGGCTCCCAACCTTTGACATTACCAGATGAGACTTCTGTACAACTAAGCCATACATCTAACTCTCTCTGTGGGTTATTATTCGTCGAAAGGGTTACGACTAAGATCGAAGGAAATTGATAACATCAAGCCCCCTTCCTCCTAGATGTTTACTGCTCCAGGTTTACAAGGAAATGGATCGAGAGATAGTGGAAAACTAGGCTCCAAAACCCAAAGCTGCATGGCCCAGACAATGCATTTTTGCTGACCACATGTGTAACACAAAATAAGAACCCTAATCCTCTACGTTAGAGGAATTGTCAGTCTGAGAGTGAATTGGCTTCAGGGAGGAAATATTTTGCTGTTATATAGATCCCCAATGGCATGAATCCCCTCACCTCACTCACTTTCATAGAGCTAGAAAAGCGTAGGGACAAATCCTTTTCAAACCTTAACTACTGTCAAACGAGGGTTTCGACAGAACCTACTTGATTGGGTCTTCGATCAATCCCATGGGGTGGGAATAGCATCCACCATTTCAAGTTGAGCGGAAGGGCCTACGGATGGCACAGGCATCGCAAGGTCGAGGGAAGGAGAGGCTGGGTTACGAGCTCTTCATTAGTTCCTGTTATATAGACTCTTAAGGGTTCCTTGACAAACTAACAAAAAGGACACTTTTATTAACGCAAAATGATTTTACCTTTGAAAAATTACAGTGAACCTTTAGACTACAGAAACACAAAGATGGGTTATATGTCCACACCAGAGCCACAACATAAAAAATATAAAAAAGAAACAAAAGAAAAATTTATAGACAGTCCATTCATATATAGCGACGTTAAAATTCAGGAACTTAGCAGAGCCATAGTTTCTCAACTTAAATCCTTTTTAATCCAAAAGAGAAGTACATTACAGCCCTTAAGGGGTCTGAGAGTCTGACCTTAATACATGTATTTACACAGAGAAATTCAAAATAGCATAATCGCTTACGACTGTGAGTATGTCATGACGTGGCTTTTGTTTCCTTACTCTCTTGAAAGACCCATCATTAGAGGAAATTTGAGGTCTAAATGGGCCTCCTAAAGAAAATAATAAAATAATAGTTAAAATAATAAAATAATAGTTATTAGTTTTGGAGGAAGAATGAAAAAAACTACTTTTTCTGTTGGTATTTTCGACATGTCTCCATGTGTTTTTACTACAATTATGAGTGGAAGAGTTTATTGGATGAAAAATTTAATTTTGCATCCAACGAGGACCCACACTGCATACTTTTAACGGACCCCGCTACACCAAAAACAAGAAATACCTGAAAAAACGTGATGATGACATCATCATCACATTTTTTCAGGTATTTCTTGTTTTTGGTGTAGCAAGGTCTATCAAAAGTATGCATTGTGGGTACTCATTGGATTTAGAATTAAATTCTACATCCAACGAGCTGTCCTGCTTGAAATTTGAGTAAAAACACAGGGAGATATGTCGAAAATACGAACACAAAAAGTAGTTTTCTTTTATGAAAAGTATGTCAATTCAACCATTATGGTTGACTCATTTTATTGAAATTATATTGCTTCTTGAATTCCAACTCACAAAATTTATTGTTGGCGCGTTTTCTTGTAAGGCCCATTTTATACCCCAAATTTCCTCTAATACAACACTGATAGTTTCAAAAACATTGGAACCCTTTGATCCCATTACAGGTGTAGTCTACGAAGATCCCCCTCCTACCTTGGCAAGCCCAGAGCCAACAGAATTTACCCCAAGGTCGATAAAATCACTTACCAAAAAAACACCGTGTAAACATGCATCCGTCCAACCGATCCTGCCCTTAGTACCTGTGACCAAAGATTAGGGTTACGTTCTATAGTGGGCAGAAATCATAATTAGACAAACAAAGAAATGATTGAGCAGGAAAATTTAATCAACTGAGTTACTTGTGGAAAAAATGGTTCGGGCGTAGATCACCAGCACGAAAGGGCTCGATTCAGTCATGTGATAGGTAGGGCAGTGGCGGTTCACCAACACTATTTCCTCCTGTGAGCAGACCTCCAAACCCTCGAAAAAATCTCGGCACCTAACACCAAACCCTGAGTATGCCACTCAACTAATGGAGCTTTCGAGAAGTCTCTTTTCTCTCCCAAAGGCTGCTAGTACAACATCCTCAAAGAACATAATAATGTTGAGTGTATAGTGGCAGATCCGACTGGTCCACAACTCATCACTATCCATGTGATCATGGGGACCATCGTAGCTTATTCCTGCCGCATAATCATTAGGAGGCGATCACTGTGAGGTCAACCCTAGACACACTGGACACCCCATCATGGCCATCGTAGCCATTACGTGGAGCCCAGGTAAGTCGTCCCCATGGATTCTGGTAGCGAGGTCATAGACCATGTGGGATTCTCGAAACCTTGTGATACCCATCATAAATTAAATATTTAATTTGCAAAACCTTGGTTTAAACTGAGGCTTACAGGTTCTCCTTCGGAGGGAGGTTGTCCTTCTTAAAAACTTAGGATAGACCCTTGATTTTCCTTAAAGTCAAATGAGATATAATCCTCCTTGCATGAGATTAGTGCTTGGACTTTAAAGGTTGAGATTTTCTTTGTTTACGTGTGGACTTTGCTAGTATGTTGGGGTGACATTAAAGCTCTTGGTGTTGATCTGGGCTTGGCCCATAAAATTTCAAGAGAAATGTATTGTTCGAAGCCTTCTTGATAGGGAGTAGGGTTATTTACCTAGGTATGAGTCTTTCGATTTATTAGTGCACCTGTAACAGAAAATAGATGGTTAGTCGAAGCCAGTAAGTAATTTTATCAGCCATGTGGTCCAATCTGTCATCAGGAAACTTTTTACCGAATCCAACTTGCAACACTTAGGTACTGACCTACGTAGTTGTTTGCCAATTTAAACAAGTCGTAGCTTCAAAAAAGGGTAAATGACAAGACTAATTTTACAATTTACTTATTCCAAGATTGAACCATACCTTTGAAGCTTTAAGGAAAACATAAATTGGATATATACCTTGAATAAAGGATTTTTTTTTTTGAGGTAGTTTACAATAAGTAAGATTAAGTTAATATTTAAATATTGTTTGGTTATTAACTTGTTTATATACTTTCTCGAATATTATTTTTTATCTCCTATAAGACTCTAATTTCCTAACAGTATGCTAATACTGTGATACTAGTGTATTTTACTATTTCTTTTACCTATATTTTCATTTAGTTAGTCTAAGTAAAACAATAAGTATAAACAAACCATAACACTTCTTTTTCATTGCATTCTTTAAACATTGAAATAAAATTTACTCTGTTTACCTACAAATACAAATCATATCTACTATTTTTATTGTCATAAAGAATTATTTCATTTATTTAAAACAATCTAACTGTGCTAGAGTATGACCTAGTTTCTAGGTGTGGAAAAACACAACTTAGAGATTTAATTTCTTTCTATTTCATTATTTCCCTAACTATTTTCATTTCTATAAATAATCTAAAATTTTACTGCATCTAACATTTCAAAAAACTTTGAACTTTTAACATACATATAGTAGATACCCTATGATTTATTGAACTAAAATAGTAAAAATAAAATAGAACCTGTTGATGACAAGACGACAACATCTTGAGGAGGCTATTCCTCCCCACCAATCTCTTGGAGAGTGCTCAAACAACACTTCCTCAGGACCCCGGAGCCTATTCTTGGTCCTCTTGGCTGAGAACTGGGTGGAGAGTGTAACTCTAGAACCGTCTGTCAAATGACTGGTTCAATACCTCAATAAAAGTAATCTGCTCTCAGCGGTATGATCTTCAGCTTAAAATCTGCAACTAGATCAATCTCAGTAGTTATCCCCTCAAACACTTTCCAAATTCCCCTCCATTGAATTTATCTTGAGTAATTTCATTCACCTTGAAAGATCACTTCTATAGAATGAACTGCCTCAGCTCTCTTCAATTGGAAATTTGATAGAGATGCCTAGGTCTTCTGGGTAAGTTTTCATTAATTGAGGGACCTCCACTGATTCCACTTTCTTGGGGAATCATGACCACAAATATAGGGAGGTTGCCACCTACAACAATTGGAAGTGGTTTGAGAATGTTGCCACATGTTAGTTTGTTGTCCATCGAGTCTCCTCCACCAATTTGACCAGTAAACACTCTTTTAACAGCTCTCCTAAGCTGTTGCATCATTTCTTTATTTATAAATAAAATATTTTGAATTTACATTAAATATTCTTGACCCCACTAGCCATCAATTACAACTTAGCATAAAATTTAACATAATGTTCATCAAATAATGTAAAATTGTTTTTGCAAATTGGGGCATGTGACACTAAGTCTATGTGCATTTACTACAAAGGATTCATAACCTTTGATATAATGACGAAATTTATTAATAGAATAAACTACTACCAAAAATTCTTTTTCACTAATAGTATAATTTAATTCGGCACGGGTCATATTTTTGCTAATAAAATATATGGCATAAGGTGCTTGTCCTTTTTTTTGGCCGAGGACTCCTCCTATGTCCGTATCAGAGGCATCGGTAGATATGTGAAAAGGGAGGGAGAAATAAATAACCCTAAGTATTGGTGCCATCAATAGTTTAGCTTTTAAGATCTCAAAAGCATTTTGACAAGATTCTGTCCACTGAAATTATGAGTCCTTTGTAAGTAACTTAAACATTCACTAGTGGAAAATGAGAGATTAGTGACCAGGAGACCAAAATTTTTTGTCACCGCAGTTTTTTTGAAGGGATAAATGACCAAAATTGATAAATTTAAGTGAGATAACTAAAAAAGACCAAGATAAATGACCAAAATTGATAAATTTAAGTGAGATAACTAAAAAAGACCAAGATAAATGACCACTTTTGGTCATGGGATAAAAACCAACTAAAAACGACCAAGATAAATGACCAAAATTGGTCACGGGATATCTAGACTAAAAATGACCACATAACAATTGGTCATTTATTTGGTCATTTATAGTTGTCACTCCGGCAATAAAAAAAATTCCCAATTGTTTTTCGCTCTCAAATCAATTGTTTGTTTTTCCCTCTCAAATCAATTGTTTGTTTGTCCCTCTCAAATCAATTGTTTCACCCATTTTTGGACATGGGAAGCCAATGAGCAAAGGAAAATTCTTAGAAGCTAGATCCAGAGGGAGGAAGAAAAAATGAAGGAGGATATCCCGAAGAGTCCCCTCACATTGAAGGTAGCGGGTCTTCTGCTGCTTGCCATCGCATTAGTTGGAAGCATAAAGGAAACTTGCAAGTGAAGTGACACATTTGAACTCTTCTCCTTTACATTCCAATGGATTCTATGGGCCAAAGTTGTGGAGATAAATGGAGGAGGTAATAGTATAACAAGGGGCACATCGTGATCTAATCAACAAAGGAGGCCCATACCTCCAAGTTTGGTGGAAAGATCTCTCATGAGCAAACTCCTCCTCGAATTCCAATGTTAATACATGGTTTACATATATGTTTGGTTAGTAGGATAGTTTGTAAAGCACTTCACATACCAATTGAAATATAGTAGATATAGTACAATTAAATTGATTAACAATAGATAAGGTATCAATAAATTAGTTAAGACAAGTAGAAGGTCACATTATTTATTAAATTATTTTTGAAACAATAAAAAACATTTACTAGTTTTGTATTATTATGTTTTTTTTCAAACATGACAAAGCTTATTGTAACTTCTCTTACAAGATACCTTACATCCAAAGAAGAATATAGATCATCAACCTTCAATATTATATTATCAATTTAGATAATTATTTTAGTACTTTTTTCTCCATACAAATACACCATTCTCTACGAAAATAAGAAAATTAATCTTTTATCGACCAATAGTGCTTCCCGCCAAAATTCATCCACAAGAAGATAGACCCAGTAATATCAGGGTTTTGTTATCAAGTTGCTACGCCTATAGTCACAATCTCGACAACCCTCACCGTGATCTCCCTCGAAATTCTGCTTCAATGGCGTTATGAATCTTCCTCAATTAGTTTATTGAACGTCCTTTCAAACAATCGGTTCTCTGTTAAGCAGATTCGCCTGCAGCGGGGGAGATTGTTTACCATCCTGGTGAACTCACGTTCCTTTGGGATAGCAGCAGTTTGATATAAATATGAGATCCATCTCTGAGCCCAGTCTCAATTTTAAAGTAAGAGCCATCCTCAACTGAACACACAAAGAAATAGAAATTCGCTCTAAGTTGAAGTTTTGAAAAAAGGGTTGCCGATGCCGATAGGGATTATAAATAATAAGACTATATTAAGATAAGTTTATTCATACAAGTAAGTCCCATCATCTCATCCAACACTAAATCAGTGTGCTAAAGAATAAACTCCTAAAGGCACCGAAGGAGGCTCTCTCTGCCTTGAAGATGTTCTGGTCAATCTCACCCTTCTGAAATGCAGCTTTGTCTGAAGTAAACCCTTGTTTGGGTTTCGAGTATGATTCCAACATTGGGGTATTTCACTCTCTGCTTGATTAAACAATCGGTTCTCTGTTAGACATCCCTAGCAACAAATTGCAAGGGGAAGTGAAATCAATTACTCTCACTGCCTGTAAGCCTATTGATTCAATGCAAGAGAATACAAATTGCATGAAACCTTTGAGGTAGGATGATGGAAACAGTATCTGTGAAAAGCTTTAGTCTGTACAAGGTAATGTCACCTTTATTCCCTTGTCCAATGTATTTTGTGTTTCATTTATTTATTACAAATTATTTAAAAAATGAGCAGGGTTTGCCATTTTTCCCATTGAAAGTCTGTTGATAAGTTAACACAAAATTAAGATTGTTATGATGTAGTAGGCATTTATTACATTTACCAGGCATAGGAAAATGTTCATTTTCTTGTTTGAATTTTCTACGAGAAGCATGCTCCAAGTACTGCTTGGGATTTGCACCCATCCTCGTACCTTTTTGAATTTCCATGAGCATGGCTCAAACCACAGTTAGGATAGAACCCTGGTGGATGGATTAAATTTTTTCAACCTTACCAATGAAACAAAAAGCCCTATTGTTGGTCAGAGGAAAATGCTTTTACTGGAACACATGCTGCTTAAATGGTTCTTCAATTACAAAAAAAATGCCTTTGATGGCTAATTTTGCTTGCAAGGATTGAGTCATTTCTTGAATATTTTCCTACGCAAAGGTCCAGCGCACATAAATTGCCATACAAAATTCATGTTTTATTCCTTTTGTGATAAGATTTGGCTTGAAGGTGTTAGTATAGTTGAATGCTTAGGTTGCAAGCTGTCTGCCACATTGCCAGCACATTGCATGTTTCATTTCAAGAATTGTGCTTGAGATTGGTTACTATTATAGCAATCTGTGGATAGAAAATCTCCCTAATGATTATAAATACAGCCAATTCAGCTATTTCAAACTTTTTATTAAACAAATTACAACTATCAGCATTAATAATTGAGGATTTTTTTCTTCTTTGAACATAAAACATAATTGTTTGGCACGTAATATAAGGTATTGTTTGCTTGTTCTTTACTATGTCACCTACTTTTTAAAAGTGAAAGGTTTGAATGCTTTGCAGACTTGGTAAGTGGCAGTGGGATTCCAATCACTCTATCTGGAGAAGTTGCAGAGCGCTTTGGTTGTCGCATGACAGAGAAGCTGAAATTCCTTTTTAAGTAAGAATTTTGTACGTTTTCATTGGTAGGCTGACATGCAATAGTATAAAATTGTTTTTCAAGCTTGTCTAATTAATAAAGTTTTCTCTGCTTTTCTTAGAGTTTATGAAGGATAATAATCTTGGTTTGATGTCGCAGTGGTAGCTTAGTGTTAAATTTTATATTAGATCCTTGTTTGTTTTGCCTGACATTTTGACTATAAGCTCTTGGAATTAATGCAAATCAGCCAAAGGTCAAATGCTTACCATAGTCACAGATTTAAGGGTCAACATAGCTAAATCCTTGAGCTTATCTGACATTAAGGCATGGT
The DNA here is from genome assembly GCA_001517045.1 of Pseudotsuga menziesii. Taxonomy (NCBI): domain Eukaryota; kingdom Viridiplantae; phylum Streptophyta; class Pinopsida; order Pinales; family Pinaceae; genus Pseudotsuga; species Pseudotsuga menziesii. The sequence continues at coordinate 51,140 of LPNX010991039.1, read as the reverse complement.
TGAACTGGTCTCAGTACATAACTAACCATTAATAGTCATAGAACTAATTTGCTTATATGCCACAGTTAACTGGTCCACATAAGAAACTGGTTAACATGTCAGCTTCTAGAAGTGCCAAGATCAGTTACAGAATTGCTTAGGCTGAAATGTTGCATCAACAAATGCCATACACATACTTACATGGTGAGAGATTGGTAGGTTTAATGCAAGAGTCATTTAAAATGTTAAAATTTCAGTAGTTGGTGGAGCTCAACACAGTTTTATGGATTGTGTGTAAGCATGGGGCTCAAATATGTATGCGGGGTTGTCGTTAATAGAAAGGATGCCATTTACATTGTTTCACCAAGTTAAGGAGACGATGGGGATGTGAGAGGAGGGAAGTGCATCCAAGGGATGTGAGGCGACACACCCCAAATAGGGGACGTTGATCCTTATCACAGGGGACCCTGTCTCTGAAATCCTAAAAAGTATAAACATAAAGATATAAAGATATGAAATCATAAATAAATTTTTAGAGCCTTCTCAAGCAGGAGTGTCTATCGTAACAACTGAGTTGAATGTTCCAGCTATAGGGCTATAGAGTATCTGGTGTTCAGGCCTTGTTTTGATTCTTCTACCTTATGCTAGCACTATCA